>CM077105.1:176158-262647 GCA_039619505.1 Cimex hemipterus | reverse complement strand
TGCATCTCTAATTTGAAAGGCGTGTTTAGTGGCATTTCCGCCTTTGTGAGACAAGTTCCTTAGTGCTGAGTTGACTGGCCTGTACTCGTTGCTAGAAGTTTCTCCACTGATGACTGGTGTACCCTCGTACCTTTCATACTTTCGTATGAAATTGTGTAAAACGCAGGTACTCAATATTATGTTGTCCACATTTGCAGATAATGACTGAATCCGTCTGTTGTATAATCTGAATTTTTGAACCAAGATTCCAAACCCATTTTCCGAAGCCCTTCTGGCACGGCTCAGGCGATAATTGAATATCCTTTTTGGATTGAATAATTCCTGACCGGGGTATGGGCGCATAATATACGGTTTTAACTGAAAAGCCTCATCAGCGACTATAATGTGTGGTAATTCGATGCTTGTGCCCGGGAGAAGTACGGGTCCAGGTACCGAAAAGTTGCCTGATTCAAATGCTTTACCGATGTTAGAGCGTGCCCAAATACCACCATCACTGCTTTTGCCATAGGCACCTACATCTACAGCAATAATGTTGTAATTGGCATCAAACAAGCCAAGCAGCACAACAGAAAAAAATTTCTTGTAATTAAAAAATTGAGATCCACTTTTTGGTGGTGCCTGTATGCTGACATGTTTGCCATCTACAGCCCCGATGCAATTCGGGAAATTCCAATAGCCTTTGAAATCCTGTGAGATTCTTTTCCAATCTTCTTCTGGTGGTTCAGGCATCACTTCACTCATCAAATCTTCAACTATTGCACGACATGTTTCGGTCACTATTGACTGAACAGTTGAGTGCCCCATCCGGTAGCTGAACGAAATCGTTTTGAACGAATCACCTGTAGCAAGATATCTAGAAAAAAAAAACATGGTTGATAGTATTACAAGTTTTTTGAATAATTTTGTGACAAGGCCATAATATTTGTTACTATATTATTATATTATTCATACTTTAGAAGATAGGTCAATTTATGAAAAATATTTGTGTGTAATGTTTTGTTTACACAATTTTATCCTTCTCTGTTTATAGGCAGTCAGTGCAAATCCAGGTGGAATAATATACGGGATAACTTCAAAAAGTCTTGGGGAAAAAGGAAAACAAAAAGTGGACAAGCTGCTAAGAAATCAAAACCGTATAGATTTGAAAACCAGCTACAATTTTTGCTGGAATTCATGGAAGAACGTGAAACGAAGGGAAACATAGGATTGCATCCTGACTCAGAAAACGGAGAATTTAACGATGACAATGAAGAAGAAACTCGACTAACAAACAACATTGTTTCTCCTCCACAATCATCGAACCAGCCATCAAGCCCACCATTCGAAGAACATCCTACAACTAGCAATAATATACCCTCCACCTCTGCAGCTTGCTTTGCCAGACCTACCCCTGTGACTGGTAGGAAGAAAACTCCCCCAACATGAGACAGCAGCTTCTGCACTTATGAAGTATGTTATCGAGAATAACGAAGGTAAAAAAAATACACCCACCGTAACTTTAGATAACCCTATCGACTGTTTCCTGTTCGGGATATCGGCAACTATGAAATCTATGCCTCCTTATTTACAACATTTAGCCAAGTCCGAGATTTTCTCAACAGTTCAAAAGTACGAGCTTCAAATGCTGCAAAATCAGCAGGGACAGGTGATTCAACATTCGCCTTACACAAATGCTGCATCATTTCAACCTGGTATTGGTATAATTGATGATACTTCTTCCACAGGAAGTGCAGAGAGTGTAAGAGAATATTGGCAGGCTTTTGGTGGAGAACAACCCTGACTCGATGCTGCAAAGTATACTTATATTGTAATCTAATATTCCTGTTTGAATATAATAAAAAATTTTTTAAATATTGTTTTAAAATGTTTTTTAATATTAATGAACCCTTCAATCACTTGTACATATCTGACGCAACTTATTTATAGGAGTGTTATTTACAAAATAAAAAGTCAAAAAACTAGCATCAACCACAGAAGATAAAGTAATAAAATATATAAGTCTGATAGGAAATATGCCACTATAAATTCGTTTGTAATAACCAATAAACATTTACCTTAAACACACGGCGAGTCTTTCTCTTGCAGAAATAGCATTTCTCCAGAATGTGTCCTTTTTCATGATAAACTTCTCAATTTTAGCGAGCAAAACATGAAATGCGCTTTGGCTCATTCGAAAGTATTCATAAAATTTACATTCGTCGTCCACCAAGCCTCTATACAAAGTCGCAAACTCTCCTTCCGCGCCTCGAAGCATCCATATGGGATGAACCCAGAGTCTTCTTCTCTTCTCTTGTTCTTCTTCTTCGTCTAAAATTAATGCAATTACTGCCAAGTCTTCTGTACTGAAGTTCATTGTGGAGAGAAAACTGAGATCACTCGAGCAGACACATTTGATCTCTGAAGAACACTGACACGGAAAGGTACGGTACTGTGTGAATAGCAAAGAAAAATTTATCACGGATGTCACCGGAGGCTACGGAACACGGAGAGCAACGGTGCCGTCCCGTCACGGTATGTGTGGACAGACCTTTAGGCAAGCGTTCTTTTACTCTTATTTTTAATTCTCTACTGCTTTGTCCTATATATTTAATGTCATAATCATTACAATTGACTTGGTAAACCCCACCTTTTGCCAAGTTGTCTACTTTGTCTTTAGGTTTTGAATCAAAAGTGCTGCTAATTGGAACGTCGCGTTGGCGGACGTATCAGCGGTTTCACCTTGGCAATTTATGTCGAGAGACGTGGTTGTAGAAGTCCTTCAACCTGATGATGAGCTAAAAGGCTCAATATCCGGATCGTTGCAAAACAACTTACTGTGAGTAGGAATTATGTTTTTAAGAAGGATGTGATCATACTGTCACGCCTCTAATCACCAGTAGTCAGTACCGACGAGCAGGGGGGGGAGCGGATTATCTTTTCCCATGTTGTTTGTGATCAGAGCGGGGGGAACTCCTGTCCTGTCTTTGGTGCTGCCCAGACGATTTTTGATTAACAATGTTTTTCAAGGTGAGTCAAGTCTTCCCCTTAATTATTCGAAGTTTTATTTTGTTCCAAGAAACGTATTTTTGTTTCTCCGAAATTTCAAGTTGTAGTTTATTGATAAATACCTTTTTGAATCAACATTATGGTTTGTGAAAAATTTTAAAACTAGCTAAAGGGCCCGACCATAATTTGATACACTCTTTGAGGTCAAGCCAATATCCCAAGGGGTTACAATATGTTGACGTGCCCTGTAAGAGCGTACCGTACATTGCACGTTCTTATAGTACATTGCGTCTACTAAAGGCGACTCAATGTACTATAAACGAGACAGAGAAATTGGTGACCATTTGGTTGCCTTGAACAAAAGGATAGCCAACACCATCCAACAGTGACGAAAAAAGTGTTGGTGAAAGTGTAAGTGTTAATCTAAGTGTCAGTTCAGTCAAAACCAATGAAGAATATACATATTTTTATAGTTTTTGTTTATTGTTGTAGTTGTTATCCCTCATTAGCGGATACCTGTAAAGTGTGACCCTCACGTCATATCCCGACCAGGCACCTCACCATGGTCCAAACTGGGCACGACTACTACTACTGGGCTACGTTAGCCACGCCTGGTCACGTAACGGTTGGGTCTTCAGAGTTACACGACCAGCCTGTGTAAATCCAGAAACGGACATAGGCAGCCTTAGAACTACCTTTGAAGGTGGGAACTTTTTGGGGGGACACTTTTCAAAGAATTTAATACACAAATACGATCAACGGGTTAAAGTAACCAAAACGACGAGAGCAAGTAAGAAGGATCAGACGCGAATGAACGCAATATGCTCCGTGACAGGTTTTCTCTTATAAATGAGGGCAAACAAATTACTGAAACACAAACTAGAATAGTTTTAACCAACCCGCAAGAAGAAATGGACCCTCTCGAAACCTCAAGAGGACTAAGGATCATCATCAACACTCGGGAGACCAAAATAAAAATTGAAAACTGAGGACCAGAGCAAAAGGTGGAGTAGACGTCAAAGTTCACTCGGATCATCGAGGTGGATTGGCTACATGGAAAGCGACTACGAGCAGAGTCAAAGCCTATCTAGACTACCAATCCTGCGTAGTTAAAGATTACATGGTGGTCACGCGCCGTTACAACTCCGTTGTTTCACCCCAGAGCCAAACTAAAAACGCATTATAAAACAACATTTTTGTACAGCTAATCTTGAAATAAAAATGGAAAAATTACGATTTGAATTTGTAGTAAAAGCGATGGATGATCCAAAAACAAATGCAATTGTATAACCTCAATAGCTACAGTCGATAAACATGCTTTCATCATCCCAGATCAATTCCAACATGTAAAACTACATGATGCTATTATACAAAAATCAAGCTTATCAGAGAGTAAAGACTGCATTACAAAAGAGGCTGATAAAAGAAAGGTTTGGATTTTAATGTCAGAGGAAATAAAAAATGCGTACATGGATGAAGACGGGAATATGCAGTTTAAAGGATATCTGCTAGAGAAATTGCACCACCAATGCAGCAGGCCCAACCGCTGGAATTTCAGAACAGACATTAACGAGAATTCTAGAAAATTTTTCTGGTAAGAATATTCCAGGACATCATAATCTTAAAAAATTATCTGAAAAATTTGTACTCGAATAATTCACTAGAAAAAATTCAAATGTGACCAAATAGTTATATTTTTGAAAGCAAGTGTCAGCGTCTGGGAATAAAAGAAGATATCGAAAAAATTGAAATCCTTACATTTTTTCTGGATGAATCATGTCTGACTGGTACAGCTCCATGTTCATTAAACATATAATACAATCAGAATGGTCAGTATGGAAAGATGATATTGGTGAAACTTACGTTATCAAAGGTTGGACGAAAATCAGGTACGCTATGTCATTTAAATAAACACAGGGCTCATTACTCGAATATTCTTTAAAAAAGAAAGACTTCTATTAGAGATAAATAAATCAATAGATAAGACCACTCTGATTGATCTCATTGCAACAGGTCTGCCAAATTTTATGGCTGATAAAATTTATAGAGATAGTTTGAAAGAAACTAATGATTTATTTAAACCATAAGAGGATTGGAACATTTATTACATAAAAAGAATTCTGAAAATAAGATTGTTAAAAGCATTGAAAATAAAGTTAAAGAAAAAATTGAAAAAAGGAAGCCATGTAGAATTTGTGAAAATGAAAATAGAAGCATTCGTTCCCACCCTGAACCTTTATGTTGGTTTGATAAAAAAAAAAGTAATGTTAGGCCAAAAGTATATCAAATAAAAAACAATAATAATTCTGAATTAGAGGTACACTTTAATGAAATGGATCTAAAAATTGGTAGTTCCGCCATTAATCAAAATTAAATTATTGCTAAATAATAAGGTGAGAATTTTGGAAATTTATGATTCAGGTTCAAATGTTTTTTGGATAAATTCAAAATGATTATGCTCAAAAAATAAGCCAATTAGAAAAATTATTGGAGAAGAAGATGTAGAGCACGTTGTCGCCGTACTTGGTCTTGGACAGTGGCGCCTTCTCTGACTCAAAATCGGTACTCAGTCGTCCCAAAACCTTCGTCATTGTATTCGGTTCTTTTGTTCACACGTTTTGTATCATCCTTTTTTCTTTGTGTAATAAAGAAGGCTCAGTGAAAACTATTCTTGTTCATTGAACCCCTATAACTCTGCTAACAAAAATAAAACAAAATATAAGATTGAAAACGATTAATGGCGTGAAACAAACAATAGGAATGGCAATTCTAACAATTAAGATTCTTGATATTGAAAAAAATATTAATGTTTTGGTTGTAGAGGAAGAAAAGTTTGATTACGATTTTTTTGGTTGGATTGAATTGATTAAAATAATTTCAACTGATTCAGAATGAGAAATTGGAAATAACACAGAAAATTTACAAAAGCAGAACAGAAGACACTAAAGAAATAATTCCTGGCTTTTCATGTAAGAACGAAGAAAACCAAAATTTACAAAATATTAATAAAGCTATTTATATTAATGATGAATACACAATAAACTTTAATGAGCACCTAGAAATAGAAAATTTTGATATTTCAATATAGCATCTAAACTATGACCAACTATGAGCATACAGGAGGAGCCCATTCAGCATTTAGAGGCAGCGATCAGCAAGGCATCGATCATCATTACTTTCCCGAAGGGGGTACGATGGGGATAATATTGTAAATAGTTTTAATTTTTAAAACACACTCGTGTTTTCCAGGCCTTAAAGAGTGAGAAGTTTTGTCACATCTCAATTGATTTCCAAGTGAAATGTCATGATTTAGACTTCGTGATTAGGCCTACAGTAAAAAAATAAAAGAGTATAGGTAAGAGACAGTCGGGAGTGGTGGACAGTCAATCCCAGGATAGAGAAGAGTATTATGTGATCCTCAAAAGTGTGGTATTCCTGAAATAGAGTGCTTCGGTCCATTGCAGATAGACTAATATAGTGAGTACATATCCACCCTTTTTATAAATGGTCTGGCAAACGCTTTGTAAGAAATTACTGTTTATTTAAATTTATAAAAAAATTTAATTGTCTGTTTAAAATTTAAAAGGAAATTTATTTATTGTAATTATTTTCTTGTGTATTTAATAAATCCTTTTTAATATTTAATTAAATTTTATTATAAAAAGGCACCTGATGGACTGTAGTCAGGTTCGATCAAGACCTCTGGGGCTCTGTTTCCCATAACCAGGATTCAGAGTTGAGCCCGTCTTGTCGAATAGAGAAAAGATCGTGACAGAAGTATCATTGAAGATAAAAAGAAATAGACCAACAAGTATTGAAATTATTAGAAAAAAATCTAATAAAAGAGTCTTATAACCTTTTTGCTGCTCCAGTAACACTGGCGTATAAAAAAGAAGAAGGAAAACGATGAAAATTATGTATAGATTTTCGCGATTTAAATAAAATTGTGGTGCCTCAATCTCAACCTTTTCCACTGATAGATATACATTTACGTGATGGGATTATTTTTTCCGTGTTGATTTAAACAAAACATATCACCACATCGGCCTAACTAAAAATTCAAAGAAATTAACATATTTTCAGGTCCCCTGGGGCACATATGCCTATATGATCCCTTTCGGACTAACCACAGGTGGACAAATATTAACCATACTGATGGAGCCAATTTTTGGAGATTCATTATTCAAAAACGTATTTTACCATTTCGATGATTTAGTGGTGTACTCTGCAGACTATGAAACCCAGTTTAGTCACATATAGACCGTTTTTATTAGATTACGTGCTGCCAAATTAACTGTAAGCATAAATAAAATGCAGATAGCCCAGCCAGATCTCACCACTTATTACCAATACCAACTTATTATGTGAAGATAAGAAGCTATGGTGTACTCCACCTGATATCAGCAGGACTTATTGCAACACAAATTGGGCGATGAACTAAAAAGAAAATACTTTGACAAAGATGATAATTTGTGTTTCAAAAATTCTTCTCTGGAAGAACCTATCGTAGGATCTGATACAAGCTGGTCCGAAAGAGAAATTATTTTAGCCAGGAAAATTGAGGAGATGAAAACAAATTACAAGATGTTGAGAGGAAAAAGTTACAAAAATTTGACAAAAAACAAAATCCTACTGAATCATTTTCTCGATTTGAGAGAGAGAGGAGAGAGGGAGAGGGTGGGGGAGAGGGAGGGAGAGAGGGAGGGAGTGTGAGAGAGAGAGAGAGAGAGCGCAAGAAACAAAATAGACAATACCTCACAGGTTATTGAAGCGCCTTTTTTTACTGGATCCGCGAATCAGTGGTATGATTCAAATTAAAAAAAAGGTTTGACTGATTTACATACATGGCGAAATTCATTTCTAAATATTCTTGGCAATAAAGGATAGATTGAACTGAGGAAAGCCTACAACGTCAAGTATTTAGGCGGCTCTCTAATAGATTATGCTGTAATAAAATTAAACATTAAAATTAAACGAAATAGAAAGTAGTAGTACCTTGGTTTCTAGAATAAACATGATTGTTATTGGGCTACCAACTGAAGTCCAAAATGAATTCGATCGGGAAGAAATAAATACTATCGTAAAGTTATATACTAATTTGAAAAAATTGTATAATCAATACCAACGTTTAAGAGAGTATACCTCGAATGATATGACTGCAAAAATAAAAACAGGAATTCCACCTAAAAGGAAATAGACAGGTATAACCAAAAAGTCCATGGTACATGTGTGAGGGAGTTCACTTTGAGCCTTGACACGAGCAACATCGCTCCGCGTTTAGTGCACATATGAGTGGGCAGTTGAAGCAGTAGAACCTTGAAAATTGGCAGACATACGCATATAAGTACCCTTTTTAATGTGATTAAAATTTTTTTTCGGATTCATTAATCTGGGTGTTTTATTTGATAAAAGTTAAATAACTTTTATTTAAAGTTACCCAGGGTTTTGAAACTTTAACACCATCTGCAGACTAGCGTTCTGCGCAAGTGTGCAAAGTTTCACAAAAATCTACCGAGCCGCTTCGGAGATATAGGCGTTTTAATTGAATAATCGCCAGCACGTGGTCGGTGACTTGCCGACAGCGGCGGGCCTTTGTTCTTTTTGATCGTTAGGCGCCACCCCGCGGAAGTCAAAAGTTGCTCTTTTTGACTCGAAAAAAAGCTAACCCCCCTAATCTACACCCGCTGAGAAACTTTCTTTCAGTGGGTTGATTGTGTTTTTCGCCCCCTTCACTAGATTTCGCTAGTGTCGAGGGGTTTCACCTGTTATAACTCAGCCCCTGTGCGTTGTAGGAGGAACTTTGTTGAAAGGAAGTTTCTCGTACGTGTACAGTTAACACAATTCCCCCATTTTTTTTTCTCCCCCCTACCCTTCTGTACACTTCAGTATCTAATTGAGGTGACATCTTTGTCATCTACAAAAATTAGCGTTTTTCTTCATGCTGTGCCGCTCCAATATAGGCATCAATTGAAATCCCAAACATAATGTCGGAAAACCCTGGATAAAGAATGATAAAGAAGCAATCCCCCCATATACAAAGATGACCGAAGATTCAGAAAATAAATACGGGAAAGTGTGTGAAGAGGCACACGAATTGTGCACCCAAATTTCCCGATATTTAATTGACCCCAAAAACAAATGCCCTAAACCGGCGGCAATATTTATTGGGGAAAGAACGGATAAATTAATGAGCATCGTGCAGAATGCATGCATTGTCAATGCGCAACAGTATGCCATACATAACGATGTCTCTTCCCTGATTACGACAGACTTGGCCCCATCCATTACCAGGATGACTGACGAAATCACAAGAGTTGCAAACTTGTTTAAATCAGGAAAGGCCACCAAGAAACCTTCTAATTTTTTGCAAGACGATGGTACCCAACAGGGGCAGTTGCGGAATAAGGATAGACCTGCTTACCCACCAACAATGGACAAAGAAAGCAAAGAGATGGCTCCCAAAGGAAAGCCAAAACAAAGGACTGACAGTCTTCCTGAGGCTGGTAATGTCGAAGGCAACGGTCCAACTGCGTCCTGGAGCACTGTGGTCTCCAGAAAAAAGGCAAAAAGCAAAAGTCGCCCGGATTCCTCAACCGGAAATATGACAGTCAATGACAAAAAAAAGGCGAGATTAGCCCTACGGGACAAAAGAAAACAAAAACAGTAACGAGGGAAGATATAATCAAGGCACAGAAAGCCAACAAGAACGTCATTATAGTGGATCCACTGGACGGGGTTGATTCAGCGGACCTAATTAGCATGGTTAAAAAAACGATGGACCCCAGGTTAACGAAAATTCGAGTGGAGGGCCTGAGACAAATTGCAAAAGGAGGTGTCGCCATAAAGGTGAATGCCGACCCAGCCAGAACTGCGGTTCTTCATGCGTTCAAGGGAACGCAAATGAAGCTTCGAGAGATAACCAAGAGGAACCCGCGCATTTTGATCACCAGGGTCTCAGCTGAGCTCAAGGCTGGCGAAGTGAAAGAAGAGCTGATAGCCAATAATCCCTTCGAGCCAGAAGACAAAGATATTAGGCCTCTGTATACGTTACCGTATGGCAAAGGCCCGCGAGGATCCAACCCCTTCGTATCATGGGTGGTAGAGGTCTCTCCAAAAATCTACCAAGCCGTAATGAAAACAAAAAAGGTATATCTGGATTACCAGTCTTGCATGGCCCGTGACTATTTAGACATCACTAGATGCTATAAATGTCAGGCATACGGCCATATTACCACGGTATGTCGGAAGAAAGAGTCAACTTGCGGGCGATGTGCCCAATCTCATGATACGAGATCTTGCAAAGAAAAAATTGTCAAATGCGCGAATTGCCGTCGCTTGGGATGTGATGCTGCTCATGTACCTGGCTCGAGAGAATGCCAGGCACAGATTAGGGCAGTTATTAAAGTTAAGAGCAACACGGACTATGGGGATGCTGTCTCAAATCAAATCATCACCCAAGAACGTAACACATCAGCCTACTATGAGGATAAGCCCGGTGACCTGACGCCTACTAGCAATTCAGCAGACGAAATCTTCTATGACCTTAATGTCGATCTCCAGTAGTAACCCCCTTAAGATAGCGCAGCTTAATTTTCATGGTTCTCGCGCAGTAACCGATGAGGTCCGGGTACTTGCGCTTGAACAAAAAAATTGATATTGTTCTAGCACAGGAGCCATGGAAAAAAGGATTAAAAAAGGGTATGGGACTAACCACCAGAGTAGCCGTTCCAGCTGGACCCTTGCAACAATCTGCGGCTATATACATCTTGAATAACAACATAAAAGCAATGATCCTGCCAGAAAGAGCTGAAGGGGTTACATGCGTAATGATTGAGAAGGACGGCTATTCAATCGTTATCGCATCAGTTTACTGTAGCAGACAGCACGAGATCCAACAAGATCTGGATTGTATACGGATAATCTCCACTAAATACGGATCCGGTTTGCTATTGATCGGCGGGGACTTTAACGCTCACCACCCAGCTTGGGGTGATGCCAACGCCGATCGAAGAGGCCGAGAAGTCATTGAATTTTTAACTAACCAAAACACGCTGCACCTCTTAAACAACGAGGAGTCTCCGGCAACCTTTCAAGGACCTAGAGGTGAGTCAGCGATAGACCTCACCTTTGTCAGCTCTAGTCTCCTTAACCTTGTAAGGGACTATTCAATTGACTTGATGGCTACCCAAAGCGACCATGCCTGGATCAGCCTCTCCATTTTAATCGGCAACTCACAACCAAAAATAAGGAGCCTAATTTGAAAAAGTTTGAACAGCCCAGGAAAACAAAAAAGCGAATACCTTGGTGGACAGAAGAGCTTGCGATTCTCAGAACTGAGACTAGAAGAGCAAGAAACTATACCAACGTGCCACAAGTCTCCAACATCGCGAAAGCCTGAAGCTGGAATACGACGCCAGAAGAAGACACTTTCACTCGAAGATAAGATGCAGCAAGCGCGCGGCATGGAAGTCCTTCGTTGAGAACTGCAATGACGAGTCTCCTTGGGGACTCCATACAAAGATAGCTTTTGAAAAATTATCCTCTCAGCCAGTCATGGTTGATTGGAATTCCCACATTTCATCAGTGAAGTGCAACGGGGAGGTCCTACTTAAAGAAGCCTTCCCTGAAGACCGACCTGAAAGCGACACCACAACCCAAGCGCAAATGCGACTTGACGTTTCACTTCCCTTTCCTTCTAATAACTGTATCCCGTTCTCCACGAAAGAGTTATACTCAGCAGTCAAAAATTTGAGGCGGAACACCGCACCAGGCAGTGATAGGGTTGAAGCATCTATCATAATGGATACAATTGACGAAACAGCCGATTACCTGCAACAAATCTACACGGATTGTCTAGAGCTTGGTTATTTTCCAACAACATGGAAAACGGCGACCATAGTAGCATTCGCTAAGCCTGGCCGTCCCCCTGAGCTCCCGGGATCCTATCGGTTGATTTCCCTTCTTTCCGTCTTGGGAAAAATTCTAGAAAAACTCTTGTATAAGAGACTAAAAAACAGTAACAACGGAGCATTTCATCAATGGCAATTTGGCAGCAGGGCGGGCGGATCTACCACCCATGCCATCCAACACGTTCTTCAGTTTGTAGCTGGAACCACCGAGAAGTACGCCTTGGGCATACTTTTCGACATCCGCAAGGCTTTTGACAGAATGTGGTGGCCATCACTGTTCTCCACAATGCGACGTCGTGACTTCGACGGAGAGATCATGAGTTTACTAAAAAGCTATTTTAAAGATAGGTATGCTCACCTAGAGAGCCACGGTAAGAATTGTACCAGAGAGATACGAATGGGGGTCCCGCAGGGGTCCATTCTCGGGCCTTATCTGTAGGGAGTTCTACTCGATGATCTCTTGACGACCCTAGAGCGACAAAACATCCAAGCTACACCATATGTGGATGATCTCATTGTCGTTGTACACGGAAATACCAAGACTGATCTCGAGCGACAAGGAAAAATGGCAGTGGACAGCATACAGACATGGTGCGCGTCTGTCAAGTTGGAACCGGCTCCAGAAAAGACAGAGATGATTCTATTAAAAGGTAAATTGAACATGAGGTCTCCGCCTGTAATACCGATCAATGGTATCAACATTAAGGCACCGGCGGAGGTTACTTACCTTGGCGTGAAAATGACAACGGGAGCGAAATTCACTCCCAACACAAAAATGGCATCGGAAAAGGTTCTCCAGCGTGCGGTCCTCTTCAGATCTATAAGTGGCCCTTCCTGGGGAGTGTCCTATAGGAGCAGAAGTGTATATTACTTCGCGATCTGTAGGTCCGTGCTCTATGCGGCGCCAGTGTGGACGAACATATTGAATGTGGCTGACTGGCGACGACTCGAGATCCCAGCGTATGGCCCTCCTTGCAGTCACTAGGGCATATAGAACTGTTTCGACTGAAGCCCTGCAAGTGATTGCCTGACAGTTTCCCATAGATATCCAGGCCAAGTACACCAGTGTTAAATGGGATTTAGAAAATGGCAGAACACCCGAAATCCCAGTTGCAACGGTCGCCGAAGCTCAAGAGTGGGCTCTTCAAACGTGGCAACAGAGATAGGATGCCTCCAATAAGGGGAGACATACGTATCGCATTTTTCCCTCGATATCGGAAAGACTTAAGTGTAGATTTTTAGAAGTTGATCACTTTATGTCGGAACTACTCACAGGCCATGGGGATTTTGGTGAGAAACTACATGACTTTCGGTTAAAAGACTCTCCACTTTGTGAGTGCGGAAGCATTGAAAGTGTGGACCATGTGTTCTTCTGCTGCGGCACCTACGAAGACGTACGAGTAACCTGGCTTTACGAAATTAACGAACCAACTGCTAACATCGCAGCACTTAGGAAAGCATTACGAACAAAGACTGGCTTCAAAGCTTGCAAGAAATTCGTAATGAGAGTAATGAGTAGGAAAGGTTGGCCAGTGTACAAAAGTAAGATCAAACTTTAAGATTAGCGAAACTTTTATAGTATAAATTCATTTATTAAGTTTTTTTTTAAATTTTGTAGTATAAGTTCATTTTTTAGTATTATATGCGTGAGTTTGTGTCGGAGTGTTTTCGCGTGTGCGTGTGTGAGTACTACTGCGTGTGAATTCACAAAAGACACCAGCCAAGGAAAAGAAAACATCTGTAAGCAACGAAGACTACGATGCCTCCTCCACCTGAAATCCCTACGAGCCGCCTCCGCGAGGCCCATCCCGGACACTACTAATAGTGAGTCCTCAGCTCGGCAGGTGGAATGGAGATGCGACCGTTTGGATAAGAACAAAACAAAACAACTAAGACTACACAAAGAACAAGAGAGGGGAGAGGAATGTGCCTATAATTATTATTATTGTTTTTACTAGTTAAATTTAATCATTTTATTCATTTCATTTAATTATTATTATTATTTTTTTTTTTTTTTTTGGCACGTTCTCTCTGACCCCAAGTTCGAATGCTTCCGTCTTTAATAAAAAAGCTACTACAGATAAATAAAGCCAATGACATACTGTAAAGAGCCGGCAACGGCTTAGGAACAGTACAAAATAAGAAGGCCAGACGGTACATGTGTGAGGATGATTGATCAGATTATCGTCAGCACGCGGTCGGTGACTTGCCTACAGCGGCAGGCCTTTGTTCCGGTAAATCACTAGCCGCCACCCCTTTTGAAGACATCTGCTTCCCGTTCTTCATTCTTCTTGTCATCTAGTCATCTTTTGTCATCCCACCCTTCCCCGTTTCCCATTATGTTTCTGGCATCTTGTAGTACGTCCTAATCATCACATATTTGTCATCCCACCTTACCCATATCTCCAGATATTTCTGTCACCTTGTCATCCCACCCTTCCCCGCTCACTCCTATTCTTCATTCTAAGCCCACTGCGAACCTGTACTGCGTATTTTATTTAAGTAAGACATACCGATACCATGACCTCAAAGAGCCCTGGAAAACAGCTTGCAAAATCGACGAATATAGCGGAACCGCCCAAGCCCGCTCAGACCAAAATCATCTTCTAAGGTCCTGGATGCTGATTCAGAAACCCGACCAGTTGAATTTGTCCGCCCTCCCCCCGTGAGGAAAAAGACTGCCCTTTCAACATAAACACTAAGCAATACTACCATCTACTCGACGATTGAGCATCAAACGTATGCCACCTCAACAATTACGAGAGGTGCCTCAACTTCCCGGCCCTAGTAATCTAACGCCAAATCCACCTCTATACTCTCAGGCCGTTAAAGCCTGTTGCGATTATGCATGTAGCGATGATTCGGCTTGTGAAAGTCCATACGATAGTGACTACTCGAGCCACATGAATGGAAAACGTACGCGACAAGTAACAAGAAGTGGATTTGACACCGAGATAGAGGAAAACCCCGGACATGACAAAGTAGTAACTGCGGCCAACAAGGTAGGAGGGCGAATTGCCAATTTTTTTTGACCCAGTAAACAAGTACCCAAAAGCTGCGGCAGCGTTCATTGTAGAGCAAACTATAAACTAATAGCAATATTGCACAAAACTGCCTCTGAAAATATATATCTCAAAGGCCTCAGTGAAACTAAGAGGAGCGAGGCACCTACAGATGTAGAGAGAAGAAGTCATGCACTCCGTTGAGACAATGAACCAGTGGCTCACTGTGGAAAGGAGCAGGACTAAGAAAAAATCGCCAGTAACTGGACTAGGGAATAAATCAACCAGATGAAAAAAGTCCCTTATGAAAAAAAAAAATCGACCCACCCAGAAAACAGATGGCAAACGAAACTACCCTTGTGATCGTTGACCCCATAGAGGGAATGGAACCGACTGACCTCTTAAAAAAGGTAAAGGAACACCTGAACCCTCGGATCCCTAAGGTGCGCATTGATGGGATAAAAACAACTGCCAAGGGCAGCGTGGCAATAAGGGTCGAATCCGGACCCCCTAAAGAAGAGGTAATCAAGAAACTACAGGGAACGAACCTTAATGCGAGGGGTCTTGAAAAAAGAAACCCTCGCATCCTAGTCCTTCGCGTCCCAAAAGATATCAAAGCGTGCGAGATGAAGGAAGAAATCGTCGCCAATAATGCATTTAGCATATTTCAAGACTTGAGTAGACCCCTCCACACAATACGCTACGGCAAAGGATCTCGGCAATCTAACCCCTTTGTGTCTTGGGTAGTAGAGGTTCCCCCTGATGTCAGAAAGGAAGTAATCGCAAATAAAAAAATTTATTTGGATTACCAATCATGCGCCATCCGAGACTACGTGGACATAACGCTGTGCTTTAAATGCCAAGGAAAAAGTAATGTTGTAGCTGACGCCCTTTCAAGGGGGGAGACGATCAAATTTCCTTCTTTGCTAGATTACGACATGCTGGCGGTACAGCAAGACGGTGAGGAATTGCATGAACTGCTTCTAAGGCCTAACCTGCACTTCGCCACCTACCTTGTAAGCGCAAAACTATTTATTGAGAAGTTTCCACTGGCCGGGTAAGGCCATATATTCCGAAAGAGTTCCGTCGATCGAATTTTCGCATCAGGAAACTCGGGGTTCCGTTAAACTAATTACCGAGCGATATTTCTGTACGGAAATCAGAAAATACGTCGCAAATTGGGCCAGGTCGTGCGTTTCGTGCCAGCGAAGCCAAATTCACCGACATACCAAAGCACCCTTGTCCGATTTTGCTGTCCCCGAGAGTCGGTTTAGCCATGTACATCTCGACATCGTGGAGCCGCTGCCTATTTGTCAAAGTTTCAGGTATCTTTTGACCCCCACCGACCGTTTTACTCGCTGGCTAGAGGCATTTCCGATTTACGACCAAACGGCGGAATCGGTAAGCAAAGCTTTCATTTCGGGTTGGAAGGCAAGGTTTGGCATTTCTTTATAAATTGACAACAGACTTAAGTCGTCAATTCCAAAGTGTGTTATTCATTTCTTTAAAGCGTTTACTCGTCCAACACTACAGCATATCACCCTCAGTCGAACGGTTTATTCGAACGTCACCACCGAACATTGAAAGCAGCACCGACAAGTCACCTACAGTCATCGACATCAGATGCGTTTAGAATCAAAACCAGAGAGATCCCATTTTTTCGAAAACGGGTTTTTTGGTGAATTTAGCAAGTCCAAGTAGGTTTCTACCCATGGCTAAACGCTCTTGCTTCAAATGCAGTTAGATCCACCTGAATATGTACGACGAAGATTCTTTGAGAGTCAAAACCAGTCATATCCATGACGATTCTCAAGGCGTCCGCCAGATGATGCCACTAGTATTCTTGTCAACGTCCTTATCACTCACGCCGTACTTCCCGATTCCCGTGAGCGGAGTGTCGATACACGTTTGGTTTTACGCAATTGTGCGTGATTTTGTGAGTTTTCTGGTGACATTTGTTATTGTAATCATGGATATTGGTGTGGAAACTACCGATAATCCGGCAAAGAAGCTACGGAAACTGGAAGAAGGAAGTGGCGAAAAGGGAGCGGTACTCGACTACAGGTAAGTGCCCTCGTCAGCTTCCTTGTAATCATGGAACGAAGAAAACAAATTTTCGTTGTAACGAGCTTGGTAGTGAAGATTTGAAGAAGTTTCACGATAAGTTTTACTCATCAACGGAAAAGTTGAAGCAAGATGCATTCATTCTGAAACACACGGATGTCGTTCCAACAAAACGCTATAGGCCAAAAACACAAACCCATGCGCATCCTGAGTACACTTGCAGGTACTTTGTTCTGAAAGGTATGAATAGAGTGCAAGTTTGCAAGCCAGCGTTTCTCAAAACGTTGTTGGTAGGGAGAAACCGAGTCGATGGAGTAATCAAACGGTATGTTCATTCAAAAGGTGCGATGCCAACAGAGAAGAGAGGTTGTTTCAAAAATCCTGCAACATTTGAAGCAAAGCGGTTGTCTGTGATCCGATTCATAAAAAAATTCAAAGGTGTGGAGAGCCATTATTGTCGCACAAGATCGTCCAGCAGAATCTGAGATCTGATTTAAACATCGCAAAGATGTTCAGAATGTACAAAAGGCAAACACCCCAGAACCTTCACGTTACACCTTCTCTTTTCCGTTACATTTTCAGAACCCGTTTTAACATCGGGTTTGGCAGCCCTCGGACTGACGAGTGCTCTACCTGCTAGCAGTACACGTTCAAAATTAACCATGCTGTGCATACTGCTCTGGAAAAAAAAACAAGCTGAACTCCAAATTCACAAGCTGAAAGCCAAAGCCTTCTACAACTATCTACGTCGTCAGAATGAAAACGTGCAGATTATTTCATTCGACTGCCAAAAAAATCAACCCCTACCTAAGTTTTCTGACCAAGCTGCATATTACTCCAGGCAGCTATACATATACAACTTGGCAATCGTTGCAGGTAATTCCAGAATGCCTCAGTCTACTGGCAACGTTTTTCTCTACTATTGGGATGAAACCCAACACAAGAAAGGAAGCAAGGAAATTGCTCCTCAACTTCCTCGTTATAAACTCACACACTACGATTCTACGTGTGTGGTTGTGATAGCTGCGTTGCTGCCTCAAAAATGGAATAATTTATTCCATTGGATGATGCTTTGCCCTGGGTATTACTAGGAGGTGCGTGATTAAAGATGTTCAAGCTATCCCATCACAGTTGGTCTATGGGTGCAATCTTAGGCTTCCAGGAGAATTTTTTCATGATGCTAACAATCACACGCCTAATAATTTCGCTCAACAGTTACAAGACATCATGCGTAAGCTGCGTCCATTTCCAACATCACTACATGCTAAGCAAAAACTTTTTGTACACCCGGGGCTCAGCTCTGCCAGTCATGTGTTCGTCCAAAACGACACCGTGAGACCACCCTTAGAACCACCTTACGACGGACCCTTAGAAGTCAAAAACAGATATCAAAAATTTTTCAACATCAGCAAGAATGGAGTTTCTAAAAGAATATCTATCGATCGCATTAAACAGGCTTTCGTGGACGCAACCTCTGGGCAACAGCGGACTACAAGTTCATCGGGTCCCCAGGATTCAACAAGCGGAAGTGAAAACCAGAAGAACATCAACGATACGGGCAAGCAAGAAGATAAAACGAACAAACATTCAACCTTAGAAGAGGGAAACCGGATGACACGATCGGATCGGAGAGTGCATTTCCCAAAGCGTTTCTTTGATCGGAATGGTTTTTAACTGTACATACCTATATGATTATGTTTCAATTATAATACAAGTAAATTAAACAATGGATATTGTGCCTTTTTGTACGTAGATCATTAAATTTTATTTTGTTGTCAATATTTCATAAGATAATGTTTTGTATCTTTCTTTTATGAAGGGTGTGTCGACCATTTCGGCAACACTGCCTTAAAAAGTGAACCTTCCTAGACTGCTTTTGAGAAGTAAATAAAACCAGTAGCTAGTGTTATTGTACCTCTCCGCACAATAGCTAAATTGGTGACCCCGACGATTTCGTAAGTATATTTACACACTATTACTACATTGAGGAATCCAGAGAAATAATTAATGCTATAAAGGCACCAGTCAAGTATTCAAATATTTTTATTAAATGGTCTATACGTACATCTCCCTATTTACACACATACTCACACCAAAGATTTTACACATCACACTCATTAAGAAGAAATGGCCAATCAAATAGTATCTTTTAGGAAGAAGCTACCAGTTGTCGAAGAGCTGCAAATCCTAGGTGTTTGGTTTGACCAACGACTGGCCTGGAATACTCCATATTCAGAAAATATGCAGCAAAGCCTCCCCGTTGACAAATATGTTAGCCCGCTCAGCAAAGGTGTACTGGAGTCGAGGTAATGGAGCCATGAAAATAATAAATTGTGGAGCAATTGTGGCAGTTCTTACCTATGCTGCTCCTGTTTGGCTAGACCTAAAAAGCCAGAGTAACATAATGAAATTAGAACGTGTTCGGATAAAAGTGGCTTAACGTATAATTAGAGGTTACAGAACAATATCATTTGAGGCTAAGACTTCTTCGTTCCACCAATTTGATGTGGTTGCGGCACTTAAAGAGTCATTCAGGGCTCTTTCTAATGGTATCAACGACAATTGTTTGCCCTGAAACCGAAAGGTACTGACAGCTTAGAAGATCAATTTTTCAAATTTGACACGAATGTAGGACCTAGGCTCTGTAATTCAAGAATACAACAAAACACGCCATTTATTACTGTCACTTCCATCACAATATCATACAGTTGTTACTGCTCTTGAAACAGCATCCAACATCAAACTTGATTTTGGAAGACTAATCTTCTTGATGAAGAAATAAAAATAAAATCTCGGAAAGAAGAAGTAGAAAGAGAGAGCTAGCCCGCACTGAAGCAATCTTTAAAACAAGTACTGACAAATCTTGTTTCATCTGTGGAAGTAAAAATCACTTCAAAGCCAGTTGCCCCAAGCGCATGAATCAAAGAAGAGAAAAGGGCAGATGCAGATGGCAAAAACGGAGGATGGTCATTTTGAATTTGGAAGACTTCCGTTTGGTTTAAAAAATGCGCCTCCGACCTTTCAAAGGGTCATGAACGAAATGCTAAGGGGAACCAAAAATGCTATGGTCTACCTAGACGACATCATAGTATTTAGCACTAGTTTGCAAGGACTACACTAGTAGGACCATGGAGACCACAAGCTCAGATGGCTGCCTTAGCGAAGGTAATGTGACTCTCAGATCTGAGGGAGAGGCAAAGAAAATAGGAAAAGAAGACTTCGTGCCACGGAAAAAGAATCTGGCACTACTTTCCATTGTTCAGAGTTGGGCTGGCAACCCGGAAGACATCCGAGTTGAAAAGTTCCTGTAAATCGTAGATGATGTGGGGACAGTGGGGAGTGGGAGGACATCGATAAGATACTGGCGTGCAAGACTCGAGTCACAGGAGAGGCAGCGTGTATAGAGAGCTATCCCAGACTTAAAACAGGCTCTGCAAAGTGAGCGGGAACTACTCGCAGTAATATGGGCTACAAAATTGTTCCGCTGTTATCTTCTGGGGCGCCAGTTCACTCTGATTATCTATCACGCAGCTCTCAGGTGGATGCTGAGCCTCCTAGATCCATCTTCCCGGCAGACGCGCTGGGCTCTCCACCTGTCGGAGTTCGAATACAAAGTAGAGCATAAACCGGGAAAAGATCATCGTTACGCAGACGCCTTGAGTCGAGCGGTAGCCCAGGTCGTGTAATGTAACAGCCCCACCGAGGAAACTATCGCATTCCGACAGGAACAGGAGAAAGAAGAGTGGCTGCTCAGAAAGACGGGATCAACAGGACACCCGACGACTCTGGTACCTAGTTGACATAGGGAACATTGGCGACTATTGGTGCCGTACAGCAGGGAGAGAGATACCCTGATTGAATGCCGAACTACACCCAGGGCGGGACACCCAGCAATCGAACGAACCGAAGCTAAGGTAGCAGCCAAATATTATTGGCTAACCTGGAAGCGTGACGTCGAAGTAGCCGTAAAGGGGTTGTTTATCGTGTGCAAAGAAGAAGTCGCCTACTGGGTCACGAGTTCCGCTCGAACGACCATTCCTGCCAACACGGCCATTCGAACAAGTCGCGCTAGACATTGTGGGCCCGTTGAGCACGACCAAAGGACACCTACATCTGCTGACTTTTAAAGATCACTTTTCCAGATATGCCGAAGCCATCCCTTTGAGGAACCAAACTGCAGAGTAGGTTGCAGGTGCCTTTGTAAATGAAATCGTGACCGCGCCCCGACGGCTTCTGACCAATCAGGGTCGAAATTTTGTGTCTCAATTTTTCAAGGAGACATGCCGGCTAGTAAGCCTTATCTTCTATGATTTTTTAGAGCAGGGGTGCTCAAACGGTCGATCGCGAGTGCTTTTTGAGAAGATCTCGAGAAGAAAAAAATTTTTAGTAAGTAGGTACGTAACTAAACTACAAAAATGTATTACGTAATAAAATAACACTGCTTGCGGCAAAAGGTGGCTTTATCAAAGGAACGCGCAGCACTTGTCAGAGAAAAGCCGCGTTGTTTCTAGACTAGTAGACAATAGTCTAGTCTAGAAACAACGAGAGACAATAGTCTAGTTTCGGGCGGCGCGTTTGACGGGAACATTCCAGACTTTCGTTCACGCCGATATAAATGTTGTGCCTGCAGGAATTGGAGTCATTCTGAATTGTAACTTGATGGCGATACTACGTCGATACAAAGTTTATTATTAAATAGTGGAAAATGAGTGCAGTGAAATCTAAAAGGTATAATTTTAATAAGGATTGGGAGGAAGAATTTTTCTTTTGTATGGTGAAGGATAAGTGCATTTCTCTTATTTGTCGTGCGTCAGTTACGTCAATACCTAAGCGTGGTAACTTAGAGAGGCATCATAAAACGGTTCATAAAAACTATGAAAAGGATTTTCCGCCACAGAGTGAATTAAGAAAACGAAAAGTAAGTGATTTGATATCTTGTCTGAAAAAACAACAATCCATGTTCACAAGACCAGCCAAACAATCAAAAGCTGCTACGATCGCGTCATGTAAAACATCTTATATATTGGCGAAACACAAGAAACCATTCGAAGATGGATCGGTGATGAAGGACGCATTTATTGAAGCGGGTGAGACTTTATTTGGAGATTTTAAAAATAAAACAGAAATCATGTCTGCTATTAGAGAACTTCAGTTATCTCGTCCGACTGCCACAAGGCGTATTGAAGTCATGAGTCAGGACATCGCAGATAAACTAAAACATGATATCATGGAATGTACATACTTTTCTTTACAGTTCGACGAATCCACCGATATGACAGTCACTGCCCAGCTGTATATTTTTATTCGGATGGTATTCAATGACATGTTGGCTAAGGAAGAATTTTTGACAATCATTCCTCTGAAGGGGAAGACCCGTGGCGAAGATATATATGACGTTTTCTTCAATTTTGTAAAAAATTACGAGCTACAAATATATTAATTAGTGTGCATTACAACCGATGGAGCACCAGCGATGACTGGAAACAAAAACGGTTTTGTGGCATTGTGTCGAGCTAATGAAGAATTCCCTTCATTTTTTTCATTCCATTGCATTATACATCAACGAGTTTTGTGTTCATGGGCATTGCAACAAAAATTGTGAATTCCATCCGTGCACGTAGCTTGCAACGGCGGCTCTTTCAGTTGCAGTTGAAAGATAGGGAGTCAGCTGAACACACTGATTTAGTTCTTCACATGGACGTCAGGTGGTTGAGTCGCGGAAAATTCCTAGAAAGGTTTCAAGAATTATTGCCCGAAATAACAGCTTTTCTAGACGAAAGAGGTGATGACACTCAGATTTTGAAAAACGAAAAATGGCTGACTGATTTGGCATTTTTGACTGACATCACAATGCACTTAAACACCGTTAACTTGGAGCTTCAAGGTAAAGGAAAAACTATTATTGAGATGATTAGCGCAGTAAACGCATTCAAAAGTAAATTGCAACTTATGATAGATCAACTGAAAAGAAAGGATCTGAAACATTTTCCGTCTTTGAAAGCAAGGATTCCTCAGTTGAATTATGATACGTATGAGGCTGAATTATCAAATATTTTGGGGCAATTCGAAATACGTGTTTATGATTGCAGTAAATTGGAAAATATAGCATCATTTATGAGTTATCCTTTTTCATGTAAAAACATTGAGGAATCAGCTACTGAAGTAGCAAGTCAGTTTAATATGAACTCATGTTCTGTTGAAAATGAGTTGGTGCAGAGTATATCAGATATACATCTCGAAGCTACAGCATCTGATACAAATTTCTGGTGTTTTATATCTGAAGATAAATATCCGAATGTAAGGCAAATCGCCCTTCAACTGACGGCATTTTTTGGGTCAACTTACTTGTGCGAGTCTGCATTTTCTGAAATGAAGATAATAAGTCAAAATATCGCAATCGACTAACTATCATATGTCATCATTCTTGCGATTAGCACTCAGTGGTTACGTACCATCTTATGAAAAGTATGTTGAGGACATGCAATGCCACGCTTCAACATCCAAAGCCACTCCTTAGTTAAGTTTAACACCATATGTAACTCTTTTGTTTTGTAACAACCAATAAACTCGCAATTTTGAATAACTATGAGTTTTTCATTGATATTGTAGAGAAGAACCTAACTAAACCTAACCCAAACCTTGACTAAAATAATGTACCTATATTGTGCAGAAAGCTAATATCTATATATGCTACGGTACCGTGTATGTACGACAACCCTGTATCACACACACTTGCAGCCTCTCAGAGTCGATCGTAAGTAGTCTAAAAATATTGAGGTAGATCGCCAGCAGTTCAAGTTTGAGCACCCCTGTTTTAGAGTGTCGCTGGAGATTGTTCCGCTACTTTATGATCTGCGGGACTCTGGCGGTGAACCGCGAGGAGGTAACACCTTATATAGCCACGTGCTAACTGGTATTATCTTTATCACGTATTTTCTCTAACAAAACGTCGTTTTCCACTCGGATAAGTGGAAAACAAGAACTGAACTCCAAGATGGAGTTGGAGACGACAACGAGGAAGACGAAGACTGCTGAATCAGTGGAGAGCATTCCTTTATCCACCGGCTGCACCTCTTTGGAGCGCTGTGAAGGAGATAAGGCTGCTCTCCGTAAGGTACAGGGTGATCCGAATGAAGGATTCACCCTGATAAAAAGAGGGAAGAGGCGAGAGATCCAGGAATACACATAGCAGGGGTCGCTTCAACCCTCATAGGAGTGGGCCCACACAAACCGTCCAGATACAATTCAAGGATAGGTTTAAATATAAAGGGGGCCAAATGGGGGTCTTAGGCCTCGACGCGGGGCTGGCTGTCTAACCAACCCCTGCACAAAATGTCGAGAAATGCACGCTGTCAGAAATGACAAAACCCCAAGCCCTACCTCCACCTCTCCGTGGTGGCTCCTAGGCAACGTCCTGAAAAGGACGGCTAACGGAGGTGGGCGAAAAGCGAGTTCCAGGCGCTATAACGAGGACCCGTAGGCTAAGGGAGAAAACCCTAACAAAATCCCCAATCCAAGGTGTCATGCGACCCGTGCCGATGCGTGGCTCGAAGGAAGTCGAGTCGTAAACGGAGCCTCAGGGGCACCTGGCGCCCCCCCTGTGTACGTAGCCTTCCGGCGGGTTGTGGGTGAGCCTGTCGGCGACCTGTAGTTAACCCTCGCCAAAAAACCAACCTATGGATAAGAATATAAAAAACCCTACTGTAAATAGTTCTCCCACAAAACTGGTTGAATCCCCTAAGCCGGCAAGAGCAGGCACCCTCAGACCGAGGCTTCCATCGAAGACCCTTGACGCTGGACCAAAGGCTCGTCCTACTGATCCTGCACGCTTAAACCCTACGACGAAGAAGCTGCCCCCTGCACCCAAGACGCCACGTCCCCATTGCTGATCCTTTCACACGGCGTTCGAGTATCAAGCGCACACCGCCGTAAAAGCGCACCAAGGAGACTCAAATTGCTGGCACAAGTAGTCAGGCGCCTAGATTGCCTCTGTATTCGCAAGCCGTTAATCCTCATGGCCACGTGTTCAGTGATGACTCGACATATGATAGTCCTAGAAGCGAAAGTGAATATTCCAGCCACGTGAATAGAAAAAGGACAAGACAGGCAGCGAAAAGCGGATCTGAACCAGAAACCGATTACAGCCCTGGACATGACGAGATGGTTACTCCTGCCAATAAAATAAGAGGGCGAATTGCCCAGTATCTTATTGAGCCGACAAACAAGTGCCCGAAACCGGCGGCCGCGTACATTGTAGCCCAGGTGGACAAACTGGCGGAAATGCTGCATAAAGTGGCCACGGAAAACAGCTACCTTAAAGGCCTTAATGAAATCAAAGGAGGCGAGGCCCCCCGAGGTTCTGGGGATACTGCCAAAGCAGTGGTGGAAGCATTAGTCCCGACTATTAAAAATATTTCTGAAGAGTTGAAGAAAGCTCCAAAAACGGGAATGTCCCCCATAAAAAGCGTCGTGACCGAACTCAAACGTTGCGTAGACCGTATCCAGGACCATGACGTCTCATACAGCGGAAGAAGGAAGACGAGGAAAAAACGCACGCAAGCATCTCCACCCCCAACGCACCAACACGAACCTGTGGAGCATAAGAGAGACACTGGGATTGTCTTAATAGATACTGTGGACCCATATGGAAGTAAAGACCATTGGGTCACTGTGAAGAAAAGCAAGCCTAAGAAAAAAGAGCAACCGATGAAGACACCAAGAAATATGCCGGCCCGGGAGCTCTACTAATGAAGAAAGCCAGGGAAGCCGCTGACATTCAAACAAAACTGGTTTTCATAGACCCAAGGGAGAAAATGGACCCTCATGAGGTGCTAAAAAAGGTGAAGAATATTATAAATCCCAGGGTGACACATATCCGCATAGACGATATCAGGATAACGGCTAAAGGCGGAGTAGCTATCAAGGTGGACGATTTGGGTGATAGGCAAACCCTGCTTGTGAATGAAGCCCTTGATCAGGCGGGCCTCAATGTGCGAGCGGCAAGTAATCGAAATCCGAGATTATTGATCCTACGTGTAACGAAGGACACTCAGCCGGACGATCTGGTGGACCAACTCTGGGCGAACAACAGCCAAGGAGAAGCCTGGGAAAGGGCCAATATTAAAATCTGACCTGAAATCCCTACGAGCCGCCTCCGCGAGGCCCATCCCGGACACTACTAATAGTGACGAAGAGCTCGGCAGGTGGAATGGAGATGCGACCGTTTGTAAAAGAAGAAAACAAAACAATAAGAGTACACAAAGAACAGGAGAGGGGAGAGGAATGTGCCTATAATTATTATTATTGTTTTTATTAGTTAAATTTAGTTATTTTATTTATTTAATTTAATTCTTAAATTAAAATTTTTTTTCCCTGCCCTCCGCTTGGACACCCTGGGCCCTGAGAGGAGCCGAAAACGGCTTAGGTGCGGCTTCCCGGGGGACTTCAGCGCGAGGATAAGGGAATTTTAATTTTTTTTTCTACACTCCTTTCTTTCCGACTCCTATGTTCGAACAGCTTCCGTCTATAATCAAAAAGCAAGACAAAGCAAGCCTAGAAACTGTAAAGAGCCGGCAGCGGCTTAGAGACAATAAAACGAAGAAGGCAAGAAGGTTTAAATATAAAAGAGGCTCGCAGGTGAGTACAACCCCAGCCCAAAAGACACTGGGGAACAACAGCACTAAAAGAAGCAGGGCGGAGTACTCTAATACTCCTCCCTCTGCCACAGGACCTGCCAAAAAACAAAGGCAAGGACAGGTAAGCGACCAGGTTACAACTCCTTTACCTACCTATAAAGTTGTTTTCAGGAAAACCAATAAGGATTTCTTCACTAACGAAGAGGCTCTGAAGCTGAGATCACTGATCTGCAACAGTGCCTTGGACTTAATTGAAGAAAAGAACGAAGACCAAGGCGTAGACTTTGTAAACTCTGGCCTGATAAAAGGAGGATCTATGTTCCTGATAAGCTGTGGCGATGAAGCTACAGTCAAGTTTATCAGGGACACACTACAGAAATTATGGATAGAGAGGGAATACGTGGTATGTGATATCAATGACCTTCCAAGGAGGGCCAAGGTATCCACGTATGTAGTTAACAAACTACTAAGGATCTCGAACAGGAAAACAGGTTTGAGTATCAAGGACTGGGAGTTGACTGCCTACAACAGGGAACCCCATACAGGCCACGGGACTTACCTTTCTTGAGAGGTACCGGAGGAGGATGCCAAGACACTCCAGAAAAACCCTAGGCTAACTCTGGAGTTAAACCGCATAAGGGTAAAGGTCTCTATAACCAATATTAATGAAGATATGGAGATCGAAAATGAGACACCTCTACCAACAAAGGAAGAGGCTGGTAAGGTAAACCCCACATATGTTGCGATTGGTAAGGGTGACGATGAGACGTGTAGTCCCAGACAGGGGGAGCGGATGGCCGAACTCTCAAGTGAGGCCGAAGACTCCCTCTTAGGAAGGGGCTAACCATACGACCACATCTAGGCGACCTACCTAAGGGTACCATGTGCAAGTCATGAGACCTCTCAGGGTGTCACAGATAAACATGCAGCATAGCAAAACTGCCACTGCCGAAATCGGTAGTGACATAGTGACGCTGCAGACAATGATTTATCTCATACAGGAACCCTACAGGGGGTTCCCCTTGAGGGGACCAATTACTGACCCCCCTATAGGGGACAAGTAATTGGTTTAAAGAACAATAGCTTTGAACTGTTTCAGGACCTAAGACAGGACAAGCCAAGAGCGTCCACCAACCCTCCCTCATAACTAGGTTTTGTTCTAGGGACATTACAACGATCTCAATTGATTTCAGGAGAAGGGGTAGCCGTCACAACCTCTATATAGCGAGTGCCTACCTACCCCACGATGAGGACTGTCCAACTGAGATGGTCAGGGAGCTCACAACATATTGTGAGGAAAAACACATAGGACTTATACTGGGCTGTGATGTAAATGCGCATAACATAGCATGGGGTAGCTCAGATAATAATACAAGAGGTGGTACATTCCTGGAATTTATAGTGAGTAAAAACCTATCAATCCTGATTGTAGGCAATACTCCCACTTTTATAACTAAAAATAGAAGGGAGTTTATTGGATATCTATCTCACTAGCCACTATGCCAAATGCTAACTGGGTAAAGGGGTGGAAGGTGATACCAGGTAAGATCTCCTCAGATCATTGTTTAATAGACTTCTGGATCTCAGGAGAAGTTAAAAAAAATAAGGTTTAGGAATCCAAAACAAACAAATTGGGAATCCTATAGTAATAACATTAACAACAATATTACAGGCTGTTTACCTGCTCCTCCCACCATAACAGAGCTGGAGCAGGCAGCTAACAAAATCATTCAGGTCATTAACTCTGCATATACGGAGGGGCATGACCTGAAAAACTACTATGCCAGAATCGACATCATTGGTGGAACAGAGCCTCTGGCTAGTGCAAGGAAAAGGGTCAGAATCTTACAAAAGAATGCCCTGCAAGAGAACTCTGAACAGTCATGGAGAGAATATCTCTCCATTAAAAAAAAATACAAAAAAGAGTTGAGGAAAACCAAACGGAAGGCTTGGAGGGAATATTGTCTGAAGTGAGAGGATATTAAGGAAAGTGCCCGAATTTTTAAACTTTTGGATAAGGATCATATTAATCCACTAGGTCTATTGCAGGACGAAAACGGGGTGTACTCTACATCAAGTGAGGAGACACTGAACCTACTGGCTAGGACCCACTTTCCAAGTTCAGACTCCTCTGACATCCAAACCATGGACACCTATGCCGAACTGGAGTAAGGCATACGAAGTGATCTCTTGGGACGCATATAAATTGGCGGTATGGTCCTTCAAGAAGTTCAAGGCTGCAGGGATGGATGGAATATTTCCTGCCCTCCTACAACAGGAGACGCCTGGTCTATCCAGAGCCGTTTGGGATCTCTTAAGGAGTAGTCTGGCGCTGAGATACATACCAAAAAGCTGGAAGGAAACAAGGGTAATTTTTATACCCAAACCAGGTATGGTCTCTTATCAAATACCTAAGTCATATAGACCTATAAGTATATCATCTATTTTCATAAAAATAATAGAGAAAATTGTAAATAAATATATTAGACATGACTGTGGTATCAATAACTTGATTCATCCTAATAAGCATGCCTATTTACCAGGAAGATCAGTGGAAACTGCGTTGCATTCACTGGTAGGAAGAATTGAGAAATCATTATTCAATAATGATTACACATTAGGATGCTTCTTTGATATCCAAGGAGCGTTTGATAATGCAGATACCTCATGCATTATAGCAGCACTAAATAAATATAACATAGACGAACACCTCACAGGATGGGTGAAAACCTACCTAGAGTGTCGGATAATAAATATGTGCTTAGGTAGTAGTACTCTGAGAATCAGAGTCACAGGAGGCTGTCCACAAGGAGGTTGTCTTTCCCCCCTACTGTGGTTAATCACAGTAAACAGCTTATTAGAGCTTCTGAATAACTCAGGCTTTTATAGCCAATTATTCTCAGACGATGGAATCATAATGATCACAGGCAAGGATCCTCTGACCATATCACTATTGATGAAGGAGGCGTTGGGGTTGCTAACTGGATGGTGTGGCGACAAAGGCCTTTCGATAAATCCTGCCAAACTGGAACTGATAATGTTCAGCAGGAGAAGATCTTTAGGCAATTTTATAAACCCAAAATGTCAGGGAATTGAGCTAAAATTAAAGGATTCAATCATATTCCTTGGGATTAACACTAGATAGGAAACTTGATTGGAAAGGCCACATTAAAAATATACATAGGAAAGGCACTATATCTATGGTGCAGTGTAGAAGAATCGTTGGTAGAACATGGGGTATTAAACCATGGGAGACCAAATGGTTATACACTACGATTATACTACCAAGATTTTTATTTGCAGCCCGTTTGGTGGAAAGGGCTTGAAAACAAAGGGGCTATTAACAAGCTAATGTCTTTCCAAAGACTGGGTTGTATGATGATGACGGGAGCTTTTCCCAGTACACCAACCCTAGCTTTGGAGGTGATAACCAACACCACAACACTACATATTGAGGTCAAGGTTAAAGCATTAACCAGCTGCTATAGACTAATCAGTGAAGGCAGCTGGAACCATAAGGGAAATTATATAGGACACTCGAAAATTTTATACTTATTGAGTAAGATCAACAACCAACTACTGGGTGTAAGGGACAAAAAGGTGAAAACACCTTTAAGGAAAAAGTACTTTCAGGTAGTTACTCCCTGTGACGGTAACTATTAGCCTGCAGATGACCATCGCAGCATTGACTGCTTCACTGATGGCTCACTCATTAAGGATAAAGGAAGTGGTGCTGGAATACACATACCCTAATTAGGGATCAGCATCTCCTCACCTCTTGGCAATAACACCTCTGTCTTTCAGGCAGAGGTCTGGGCCATTAATGTCTGCTGCAGAACACTTATGGCTAACAGGATAAGGGGAAAAGATATAAAAAAAATTTCTGACAGTCAGGCCAGTCTAAAATCATTACAAAAAGAATTCTCAACATCTAGACTGGTGGAGGAAACGGTTGAACTCATTAACAGGATCATTACCAGGTATGAGAATAGGGTAACCCTCATATGGATACCAGCTCATAAGGGACACTACGGCAATGAAGAGGTGGACAGCTTGGCCAAGGAAGGATCAAATACTGCGTTTGTCGGGCCACAACCAGTATTACCACACTCTTTAAGCACAGCAAAAGAGAGTATAAGTTGCTGGGGATTGAAACAATTCTTCAAAGAATGGAATACGTCCCCCGGATGCAGGCAATCGAAGGAGTTTCTGAAGGAAATCAAACCTAAGGAGGCGAAATGGTTACTCTCCAACTCTAGGAGGAGAATTAGGAGGCTGATAGGTATCCTAACGGGCCATTGCCCCTTGAGGAGACATCTCTCATAATGGGCACCCTACCAGACCCCTTCTGCCGCTTCCGCGAGACAAAAGAAGAAACGGCTCGACACTACCTAGCTGAATGCGATAGGTATGCTAGGGAAAGATTCGACACTTTCGAAGGAGAGGACATAACTAAAACACTCCCCCAGGATAAAATGTCCACAATCCTGGGGTTTGTTAATAAGTCCAATAGGTTTATGCAGGACTCGTGAGCCGACCAGGTCCCGGACCTTTTAGGGATGGGGTACGGGCCAACCCAGGCTTTTAACCCCTCGGGTCCTGGTCGCCCGCCCTGCGTAATATATATATATATCTTGATATATATCTGCTGATGCTGCTTCTCCAACTAATTTCAAGTTGTGTAGATTGAGACGTTTTTTGAAACCACCCTTTGCTGGCTTGTAAATCGGACTTGGAATCAGAATTTTCATTAATCATATCATGTAGATTTTTGCCTTAGCTCTTATCAATGCCGAGCTCATGGGCAATTTCTTTTGCGCCATGTTTTCTATCCATAGACGTAATGCTTTTCTTCCAGCCCTTTGTTTAGAATTTGGCACACTCTTTTTGCCGACGCTGAAGAAGAAGCTGCTACATTGTCCCTTATAGAGGTCTCTTTTGACTTTATAGAACGAACAGTTGATTCAGTTTTTGTTTGTTTACTCAAGTGTTATTTTTCTGCGAATACACAAGTCCGACCTTCCGTGAATGTTAAATCTTACCTCATTTTCTCATACGCGAATAGTGAAAACCGCAAATATCAAACCCGCGAATGTTAAGGGATTACTGTACTTGTTTTGTTACTTTCGACGATCAAGTACTGCCTGAATATGTAAGTATATATGGCATGAGATGTAAAGTAAGAGAGAGAAGAGAGGGAGAAGGAGAGGGAGAGGGAGAGAGAGAGAGAGAGAGAGAGAGAGAGAGAGAGAGAAGACTCATAAACACAAAAAACAATTTGTAATACTTCACTCTTACTGTGGCTCTTATATTATTCATAAGCCACTAAATTGTGGATTTAGAGCGTTTTGAAGGATATTCGCTTATGTACATAGAATCTTCAGCGAACTATTTCAATTTCAAAATAATTCAACATACAGTACTGAATAAACCTTTGCAACTTGGCAAAACTTTTTCTCTAAGCATAGGTAGAACATTAGGGCAGCAAAAATTAATTTATCATAAATATATTCATACAGAAACAAACTCTCACCAACCGAAAAATTTCAAAATGGCGCTTAGACCCTTACGGATTTCCACCCTACAATTGGAGAAGATTACTGATATTCCGGACGAACTAGAACATCATATCGGAATTAAAAAGACAAAGACGAAATATGGCTGCATCAGAAGATAATATATCTTAGACTACAACAACAAATTATGTCCAGGCTCTCCCCTCCATTCTAGAGACAGGAAAACGAGGACGGATAGTTCAGTCTAGAGATGGGTAAAAGAATCGACTCATCTAAAAGAATCGATCTCCCAATCGATTCCTTTAAGTGAATTGCGGTTCAATTCAGGCAACTGATACGGCACACGATTCCCGACGATTCTTTTTTCCTGCTAACGATTCCTTTGATTCTTCTAAGAAAATCCCGGAATCGGATTTCCACTCTGCGATTCTTCTGATTCCTTCGATTCCTCAACTCCCGTATTCCCAGCTTGATTCTTTCCATTCCTTAACTCCCGTTTTCTCCGCGGGCGATCAATAAATTAATCATTAAAGTTTTTTTAAATTACCTACTTTTTCCAACTTTTACAATTTTATTTACAATATACAAAATACCGTATAAGTAATAAATATGAAGGGGTCAGGGGAAAAACAGTATAACTCCATTTTTTTCGAATTTTAGATTTTAACGCTATCTAGTAGATTTAGAAGAGACGAATCGAATGAAATACGCTGTTTTGGAAAAAAAACCCGCTAAAGGCCTTTATTTTTAAAGAAAAAGTTTCGTTGGTCTGGGGAAAAACAGTCCAACTCCGCAAGTTGTAGGGAAAAACGATTTAACTCCACTTCCTGTGGAATTCACCCCTCCATTAGCACAATATTGCATCAGCCTTAGTTTTGATTTCTTTCAGTGTTGTTGATTAGATTCCTTTGTTGATTAGAAGAAGTGTATTATTGCTTTTGCCAAAATAATGAGTGCTTACAGTGTCAGTGACGACGAAGAGGAAAATCTGAAGAGTAGGAAATCAAAAAAGAGGGAAAAAACTGGAAGGATGACGGATGTGATGAAAAAATTGAAATCATCGACCCACGAGACTGGCCACGCGTGTTAATGTATGAACCAGTGCTTTAATATAATTACACTAGAAGAGCGTATCAGAATAATCCGCCAATTTAACGACCTTGGAGATTATAATGAACAATCAGAACACCTCTGTGGACTAATTTCAGTTCTACCAATAGCACGACGCCGCTCTGCCGGACCAAATAGATTATTAGCCAAAAACGCGTCTTTTTCCTATAGAGTCCGTTCATTTGTTGACTCTGAATTGCAGGACGTAGTTGTGTGCCAAAAAGCCTTTTTAGCAATACATGGCATAACATCAGGAAGACTTCAACATCTGCGTCAAAACCTCGTTCTAACAGGCGATGCACCGATAGACAAGAGAGGGAAACACCAAAACCGGCCTAAGAAAATTTCGGATATGACTACGAACACCGTTTGCCAATTCATTGGGTCTTTGAAAGGTCGAAAGTCACATTATTCTTTAAAGGACAGCCAAAAAATTTACTTGCCGGAGGACTTGAACATTAAGAAACTGCACAGGTATGTTGATTTTTAATTCGTATTATTTCAATTTTTTTTATCTTAATATTATTATTAATTTGGTTTATATTATTGCAGATTATACTTGGAAAAACATGCTGAGTATACACTGTCCTACGAATCATTCCGCCAAATTTTTGAGAACAAATTCAACATTAGTTTTGGATATCCACGAAAAGATACTTGCAGTTTTTGCGATAAAATTGCTGTAGAAATTTCAGCTCTTCAAAATGATTTATCTGCAACGATCCCTTCTGTTCAAGACAACGCTTCAATTATGCAAAAGATAAAAGCAAAGGAACTGGAAAAAACACTTCACCTCAAGAAAGCCGAAGAATTTTATAAAATAAAAAGGAAATTTCGAAAATTGGCAAAAAAAGAAGTCAATTTCCAAGCAGTAGCCATGGACTTCCAGAGAAACTTGCCCGTGCCGAACATCACCACCAACGATGCGTACTATCGACGTCAACTTAATTTTATGTCATTCAATATTCATGTGCTTTCAGACTCTTCTTCAGTGTTTTATACATATGACGAAACTGAGGGTAAAAAAGGAGCTGACGATGTTTGCTCCATGTTAAATCATTTTGTTTCGACGGTTTTATCAAAAGATGTACGGAACCTCGTCATATTTTGTGACTCTTGCTCTGGGCAAAATAAAAACTTCACGGTATTCCGTTATTTGCACTATCTTGTCCACAGAGTTAAACGATTTGAAACAGTAAGAGTGGTTTTTCCAATACGAGGTCACTCATACATGGAATGCGATCGGAACATGGCATACGTCAACACTAAATCATATGTTGAAATTCCAGAGGATTGGCGGGAAGTATTGCTGCAAAGCAGAGTGAAGCCTAGCCCATTTAAAGTAGTTCACTGTGGAAAAGACATGCAATTTGAAAATTGGACAGAACATCTTTCCAATTTTTACAAACCCAAATGCTCGATTCCCACGAGACCGATTCGTGTTTTAAAAATGGATACATCAAACCCTAACATTTTTTATTCAAAAGTTTCTTATTTTGGCTCGTTCAGACTCACGAACATTGTAAAAGGAAAGGCAATAAGAAAGGGAAAAAAAGAAGCTACCAACACCATGAATCCGCCACCACTACGAAATTTGTACCCGACACGACTTCCGGTAAAAGCTGCAAAATTGAAAGATCTCCTTCATTTGAGTCAGTTCCTAGGAAAAGACGAATCAAGGGTTTATTACGATAGTTTGAAGCATTTCGGAGTAAAGGAAGACCACGGAGATGACGACGACGAGTACATCGACAGCATCCCAATCGACGAGGAATTTTGAAGACGTATCTGATTTTTTTTCATGAATTTATATTTTGTATTTTTTACTTTTTCTCCTTGTATCTGTTTTTTTATTCTATTATTTTTGTACATATCAAAATAAAACATATTTGTAAAATTAATATTTGTTATTATGATGTTCCTTTTTCTTACAGTATCCCACATGCATAAATTTTATTAGTTTAAAATAATTTTCGTTTTTTCTGGTGTTCTTAGTGAAGAAACAAAAATTGCCGAAATCAAACACAAAAAAATTATGTATACATAAATTACAATTAATTAAGGTTTTTATGTGAGATAAATTAACTAATTGTAATATATTAATTGATCAAGCGGACCACAAAAATAGTAAATTTAATGTATAAATAAATCCATTCAATAAATTTTCTGTATGGGATGTAAATTAATAAAATTCATTTAATCTTTTTGCTTTTATTTAAAATGTGTAACCATTTAAAAAAAAATTAAATTTTATAGCAAATTCATTTACGGAGCCACCTTCGATTCCTCAAATCCCGGACTCCCGGTTTGATTCCTCAACGACCGTCTATCTAACCCCATCCAGTTTTCTCCAAGGGCGGAAACGTTTTATACAATTTGCCATTAACGAACTCCCATCTGGAATCTCTTGACCAATCAATCAATTAATAATTAATATTTTTTTAAATTAGTAAATTATCTGCTTTTTTCAAATTTTATTTAAAACGTCGTAGAAGTAATAAGTATGTATAAATATAAAGAATCAGTAAATTTTGTGCATGTGATGTAAATGTCTATTAATTTTTTCCCTTTTATTTAAAATGTGTAAGTAAACATTAAAAATTGTACCAATATTTTATACCAAATTCCTCCTTCCGTAAACCCCTTTCCTTTTCGCAGCCGTGTAAATAATTTAACAACAAATAAAAAATAAGAGAGCAATTAGCTAGTTTATGCAGAGCTTAGTTTGTTCTCTCTCATATTAATCCTTACGTGTCTGTGGATTTGAGCCTATGTAAATCAGCAATCAGTTAATTACTAATCAAAGTTACATTATATTGCATGAATTTAGAAATAAGATAAGGTTATTTACAAGAGTACATTTAGAATTTATATCTGTATGTAGATGTATATTAAGGGTGTTTGAAGAATATTGAGTATTTTACTGTCCTAACTGAATGAATGGTGCAAGTATGTAAGTTATGTAAATAGGAATGATTATATTTAAGGGTGAATGAGAGTGTGATTGTATTACTGATTGCATCTTGCACTGCAACAACTATTTCATTTTGGTGCACTGAAAAGACCTAGATGTGCAGTGCACAGAACCTAACCGCAATATCTGGGGGGTAGGTGATTCTCAGGAGCCATTGGCAAGTAAACGGGGGTTAAGGAATGGAAAGAATCAAACTGGGAGTCCGGGAGTTGAGGAATCGAAAGAATCGCAGAGTTGAAATCCGATTCCGGGATTTTCTTTTAGCAGGAAAAAGAACTGTCGGGAATCGTGTGACGTATCCATCCCCTCCAGTTACCTGAATTGAACCGCAACTCACTTAAAGGAATCGATTGGGAGATCGATTCTTTTATTCTCAATCTAGCCTAGGCATTGGAACTTTGGAAGTAAAACAATAAGAAAAAATCCACCTGAAAGCCAGCCAAATCAGATTTGTATCCACTTTGATTTTTTATTAATATAAATTTTTTTGTTGTGTGGCACATTTTCATTTATGGTTTTGTTTGTAGGAGAATAAATTTAAAAATTTGCGCCAGGGTGACGTCAGACTGTGACGCGCTTCTAAAAGGTTACAAAATGTTTTGTCTAGTGCTTGTGTGGAGGAAAAAGCAATAAAGTGTGTTTCTACGTTTTCTCTTTTTTTATCCGATCGAATCCAGAAAAGGCCCTGCATGTTTCATATTTTTCCATTTTGTTATCAAGGTTGATTATATTAATTTTGCCCTTCAGGCCCATATTATTCCCATAGTATCTAGTTAGTTTTATATTGTTAGTTTATAAATAGAGGTCCATGTTCTGTTGTTTTGTTTTTTTATATAACGTATTTTGATTCATAAGAAAATACATTTGTTTTAAAAGAAACACAAAATAGACATGTCCCTATAAAATTGAGTTTATAATTTATTTCAAATTAAAATTCCTTTGATTTTGAGACAGATCAAGCCTTAAAAGACGGAATATAATCATTTCGTAAAGGACCCACAATAAAATATAAATAATTGATAAATGGGAATTTTTAGTGGCCGTTAATTCATTACTATTTCGGTCTGGTGTGACGTAGAGTTCAGAAAAATGTTTTCTTTATAGTGCCAACATTTCTCTATTCAGACCATCTTTAGGGATTGGGATTTGTAAAAATAACTTATGCAAATACATTTACGATGTGAAAAAATAAATTTATACAATGACACATTTTAGATGCAATCGAAGTATTTGTATTCCCTGGAAGTGTGTTGTTTGTGTAGATGTGTCATTGCAGTGTGTTGACGTTCCACCTCGTAGAAAGACGGATTTTTATCACTGCTTCCTTCCCCACTCATTTAAAATCCAACATGTATAAACAAAAAATAATTCTCACTAGCACTCTCAACAGGTTTATAAATGACAGGCCGTAAAGATGATCTCAATAATAAAGATGGAACATAGGCATAATAAGGAAAATATTTTTTTATAAACTATTTATATATATTTATATATAAACCTGTCACACTAGACCGCATCCCACGAGGGCTGCCCCGTCTACCGCCCCAATCGGCCCACCCAAGGACCGACACGGAAAGCTATGGCAGGTTAAAATGCACCCTAAGCTTTGGTCAAAGGGAAGACGTTAAATATTTTAACTAATTAACCAGACCTGGCCTACCTTGAGGGCTCTGTCCGAACCCGGGAGTGATGAAATATGAGTCGAACGGAGATCCTGACGCGGCACTCACGGTGCTTTTCTCGGATTTATTGTTTGAAGTTATTCCCGGAAGTAAAAGGATACAAATAACAAAATAAAAACTGGAGGCATGGAAAACTTCAGAGAGTTACAAGATGGAAAGCTATTTCGAAACAAAACAAATACGTCGGAAGAACCAGAACCAAGCGAGATCCGACCGAAATCAAAACAACCACTGTAATCAGGAGCAAAACGAAAACTATTTTCCAATTTCCATAGGGTTACTGTTAGCAAAATGGGAACTAAAAACTCATGGAAGAAAGGGAAAGAAAACGGAGTGGGGAGAAAGTAAGATTAAGATGGCAAACGCCAAAAAAATCGTGTGTAAACGGCTTGAACATTTTTCTGTTAAAAAAAACAAAAACGAACAGCTGGTGTGTTTTGGTAGATAAAACATTTACTGCTCAACGGTTTTGTTTAAGTAATAAGATTGAAAAATTATGTCAAAAATAAAAAATCCTTTGTTCAGCAAAATACATTGTTTATTTTTGATTATATGTCAAATATTACATATATTGATGGTCGGTTGGAATGTTTGCAACATAATACAAAAATTTAGCATATGTAATGTTTTTATGAATTGATATAGAAGTTGTAAATATTACCTTTAAAACTGAACAACAGAGTATTTTGAATATGAGTAAATCATCAAAAAGGAAAATTAAGAATAAGACAGTTTTGTCTGTTGAGGAAAAGGCCAAGCGGAGGCTTGTGATGGAGATGGTAATGGAGGAGCGCTGTTCCGAGCTGGTACTACCGCTCATTGAAAAGGAGCCGGCCTACAGAGAAAGGATCATGGAACACTTTTTTAACCAAGGTTGCAAGTACTTAAAGCCTCTTAAAAAGCTTGAAAAACCTAGATCTGATTATTTGAAGGATCTCCATATCCAAGATTACAGGAAGTATGAATGCAGTTTAGAAGGGCTTCACAAAGCTTTTTATGAAACACTCTCCATGATAAAATTGTTCACCAATGCTGATGGCAAGTCACAAAAACTTAATTCCTTATTATTTTGGTTTTATTTACCATTCATCGTTTTGATTGTTTGATTGATTTAAGCTTGATTCTGCCCATATGTGCAGAACCGAGCATATGACTTGGGCTTGCCAAAAGAGTCATCTACTCCGGTATTTTGGTGGTCAGACTTTGGTCATAAGAGTATTACCATCAAAGCTAAGCTGAAGTAGCTATCAAAGTAAGGCCATTTCAGCCCGAACACTTACAGTTTTAACCCTACTAACTTGCTGACTCTCATTATTTCTAAAATACATTCTTTTTTAGTTATACAGCTTTCGCTCAAGTAGGGTGATAGATCATTCGATAGTAGTACAAGTAATGTTTATTCACAAAATAATACAAAGTAGATATAAATTATACAAAGAAAAAAGTATCATCTTTAGTATAAGAAACTAAATTTATCTGTAAACTTACTGTAAAAAATTTCAAATTACAAAAAAAATCAAAACAGTACAAAATTAACAATTAGTGAGACTTGCAAATATTTTCATGACAGACCTCAATTTTGACCATACAGATAATCACAAAGTTCACTCTATGCTAAAGTACTTTTGTAAAAATATTTGAATCTATATGGCTTCAAAATCAGACCAATAACATTAATATGATTAATTAATGTTTTCTAATTCTTTAAGATTGCACAGTTTACATAAGTGGCATAAATCTAAATTAAATGCCTGTAATAATTAACATGATTTAATGATTAATTTTACATCACTGGATTGGAGTTATTAAAATTGAATATTAGGGGCGTCGGTGGCCGTGAGGTTTCGTCTTTGACATAGCGCTCATAACTGTAAGATCAAGGTCCCGAGTAAAAAAAAAATTCAATTAAAACAACAGCCAGAAGGATAGTGCGAACTGAGCCCATGCATCCTGGGTCAAAGAACCAACAGTTTATCACATTAACCACTCAGCTACCCTAGTCTGTGGAACAACACTGTAATTTAATTTACCATAAATAGCATGATAATTCCTATTTGTCTTATTTATTTTCTACTCAAACATACTACTTTTGATCAGGTTTAAATTTACAAAATAATTTGGACTGTTACAAGGAAGGTTAAATTTTCTTAACAAAAAATCTTTTTAATTGTTCCACATCCTCAAGCTCCTTAGAGTCCCAAACTTGAGCTGTGAAATAAATTCTTATTTTAGATGTCGATAAAACACTTTGTATTTAGATTCAAGAGGCACTTCAGGGTTAGACATTAGATTCTGCCAAACACTATACTGAATTTGGCCAGAGCCAATTTTTCTTTTAAATGAGTACTTACAGTAAACTTTACTTACTAAGAATAAACTACCTGAGCATGTAAATGCAAATTCTTGCAACTAGAATAGGAAAAACTACAAGCAAGATCCTACACTAAGGAGCTGCTGGTAAGGCTATAGTGGTTAATTACAACAATTGATTACGGTTTTTAGTTGAGACGAAAAAAAAGTTAATGGCACGAGAGGGATTCGAATTGAAATATGGCAAGAGGAGGGAAAATTCGTAAGGTGAGGTTGAGATGAGGAGTTGATGTCCGAGTGGATCGAGGTCACGATACCTCAGGTGGTAGAGCAGCGGTGTATCTAGCCGAAGGTCGTGGGTTCGAATCCCTCTCGTGCCATTAACTTTTTTTCGTTTCAACTAAAAACCGTAATTAATTGTGACATATTAGTTGGTCGAGCGGACCACGAAAACAGTGAATAATGTTAATTACAACATGAAGCTGACCAGACTGATAAAGCCTTGGCCACTTCTTTTATCTTTTTCCCTATCCATATATCACACTACCTCTACCTTTGTCATAAACTGTTAGCAAAAAGCAGGAATAACCAACAAATTAACACCACGATACGAACACCACAATTATATTCAATGGTCATCACAAGTTATATTTTATTATAACATAACAATTATTTATTACAGAAGCATACCTTTATTTGACTGAGGAAAATAAGATATACAGATATTTCGATAGTGAATGTCGCTCTTATGCAACAAGATGGCCTATTGGTAAATTATTTGTTTGAAATCAGTAAATCATATTTTGAAAAATAAACTTTTCAGCACCAGGAACAATAATAGCAGCATTTGTTGCATACTCACAAGAGTGCCTTATGCTAACAAAATCAAGCTTGATAAATGAGAAATACCCTTTGGGTCTTGGCAGAAGAGGTTAGCAATTTATTTTTATACATTTTATTGATACTCATTCCACATTTTCTTAGGTGTTTTACCAAATTCAGTTATAAGTGTGCCGGCTATTACACCAGACAGGAAAGTCCTTGCTGTTTTTGAATATGTCAAAAGAAATTCTGGTTGTTTTTTTAATAAAGTAGTTTCTTTTATGGTTTCATTGTTTTTTGTAGGGTTTTGTAATAATTATTTGCACAAGTATATTTTTTCACCTCCAGGATGAGTTAAACTATGCCATTGCTACTGGTGCCTGGATGGCAGCTGCATTGACACGCAAACAGGCAAAACAACAACTTCTTCAGATTAAAGCTTATAATTGGAGGCTTTTGAAATATTTCAAGAGTTTTTTAAATGGAAAACTTGAAGTTGACAATTTTGTTTCAATGAGCATGGTAACTGTTCTTAAATAATTAAAATATATGAACTCTTGATTGATATTGCATATGTTACTTTTGTTTTTCAACCCAAATAACCCTGGATCCTAATTAACAGAAAAAAAGAGCCCCAGAAGTCTTGATTGGATCTAAATTCAAACCGATCAGAAGCCTTTTTATAATGCAAAATAATCCAGACTTCAAAACAATCAATTAATTCTACAAGAAAATCGTGACAATCAGACAAATTAAATATATTTCTTCTTTTCTACAGTCAAATTGTTTTCAATCTAAGGAAACAAGACTTTTATCTTTAAAAACTGTAAGCCAGACTGTGTCAGACATTTAGGAAACAAAGATGTCCACTTGGACTTGTTCTTTTCTTCTGCACTTTTTTATGGCCCTACACTTTGGTTCTTTCCTGCAAGAATCGAATAGCTCTAATATCTCTGTCTTAAACGTGGGGATCCTTTTTTAAAAACTTAGGAATGAAGTCTAAACAACTAAGTTTTCGCTATGAAAAATTGAAATGTAACCCATTTATTATTTTTCCAGATTTGAAAGTAATTATTGTTTTTAAACAACATAAACAATAAACAAAAAACTAATTGTATTACACAATTAAACAGAAAACAAACACTTTGAGTGAGTAGAAATAAAATATGAATATAAAAAAATATATTTTGCGTTGTATAAATTCTCTTTTTTCTACATCCCACATGTATTTGTTAAATTTAAAAAATGTTTGTAAATCCCAGGCCCTGAAGATGATCTCAGTAAAGATCGAAACATTGGCACAGTAAAGAAAATGTTTTTCTGAAACCTACATCTCACCAGACCGCATCTCACAATTTTTAAATAATCTTCAACTAACGGTCACTAATTATCACACACTAATTGTATTTGTAATTGTAATTGCATTATAATTAATAATACATAAAAGAAATAAAATAATTAATTAGACATTTCACTTTTTAACATTCTTTGTTTTTTAAGTGTTCACCCAATAATGGTTTCAATAATAGTGTATTTATTAAATATTTATCCTTAATTATACTAATATACTGTACATTATTTCTTTGACTACAACCATTTCTCAAAATAAGTAATTGTCGGGGGGGGGGTAGCAGGTGGTTGCTACAGTTAAAGCAATTGCTATAAGGGTACAGGAATTGAATCCAGCAGCAGTGTATTCGAACCCCACATACATAAATTGACTTTTTTCAAATATGTTGATAGTGATTGATGACACCTTCCACTTTTTTCTGAACATTAATTTTCATTCCTTGCCCTTTAACAGGGCTATAGTGTTTGTTCAAAAAATGGTATAATTGCTACAGTGCAAGAGTTGAGATTATAAGAGTAGTTACAACACTTTCATACAATTGGATGTTACAATTTAAATTGTAGAATGGGACCTTTTTTCAATAGTGATAATCAGTTATGAATATAAACAATATATAATATTGAAATACCTTTTTACATTTCAGATGTCAATGAAGGATTGTGTAAAAGCAGAAGAAGTTATATACTACTCTAGGATTGCTGATAGAAAGCTTGAAATTGAAGTATTTGAAGAGTTGTCTAAGACAAACCAGCGGCTTGTAAGAGTAATAAGAAAGATCTCGTATGTTAGACAATAAACACACATTTCTATTTTTTACATTTACACATCTACTTAAATTGTTTATTACAGCTGGGCATTGTCTGACGAGATCTTTAAACAAGTTATAACAAATCATGAAGTAATTAACATATATGGCAACCAAATACAACAGTACTACAACGAAGAAGGATCAGAGCAATTAAGAGCTGTACTCTGTGTCCCAGTGGGGACACACAAAAGAACGCTTGGTAACTTATTTATAATATCATGTCACCAAATGAATTAAATGAGTTGATTTTACAGGAATTGTAAAAGTAGTAAATAAAATTGGTGCACCAAATTTCAATCAGGACGATGAAATGCTTGCAACATCTGCTGCAGTTTATTGTGCTTCAGCTCTTTTATATGCAGCAATTGCTGGCCAGTTGCACAATATGGTAAGTTTACGTTTACAAAAAGATTATGAATACTTGAACAGTAATTTTTCCTAAAGCAAGAGGTTGTACAAAGACAAAAACGTGTGCTGATTTACCATCTAAGACCTTGCTCTCATGAACTTGAAGCCTTTAAGTTAAGAGCGCTTGTGAAGCCTCCAGCAAATTACATTTCGTAAGTGTCACTACTGTCTGTGATTTCTAGGAAGATTGGTAAGCAATCAAATAATTAGTGCAAAAAGGAAGAAACATGTTCTTGAGGGAAAATAGGGATTGGAATCAAAGTTTCATTCAGTATTTTTATTTAATGAAATGTTAATTTATAAATTTACTTATGTATTGTAATTAAACTTAATTGTAAATAAAAAATAAACATTTAGTGAAAAATATTTTATATACTCTTCTTTTCTCAACGTCATACTATTTAAACAACTTTTAACTATTTTAATTTAATTTTTTAAATTTTATTTTGTAGATTTTCGTGGTATCCAGCTCTAAGTGAATTGGACAATCTAACAGACTTCTCATATTGGATGTTCCAAGATCTTTTCGAAGGTGATCCAATGATGGACAACTTTCACTTTTTTATTCTCATGTGTAAGAAAGGCTATAGAGATATGCCCTACCATAATTTTGAACATGCTTTTCATGCAACACATTGTATGTTCTGCATAATCAGAAGCGCTGCTCAGAAATTCACCTATCTTGAGGTATAATTATTTTTCTTTTGGCTACTCAATTTTCTTTATTACTCACAGCTGTTTTAGCAATTAGCTTTGATGATAGCAATGATATGCCACGATATTGACCATCCAGGGTTTACAAACAATTACATGAGGCAGATCTCACATGATCTAAGTATTCTTTATCGGGATTCATTTCTGGAAAATCACCATTCAAACATCACTAAAATTCTAATTAGTGTGAGTTATTTATTGTGCATATAAACTCAAGAGTAAATTATTTCTACACATTAAATAATTATTTTTATCACACAAAAATTTAACCAACAAACGTGTTGAAAATAAAAATATATTAATCATGATTTTCAGAAACAGAATAATTTGTATGCTTTAAGCATCCAAATAAAAATAGATATGGCCAAATAAATCTTTTTATCTAATTATTTTAATTTAATTGAAGGAATGCAATCTATTCGCTCATTTAAACCAGAATGAATTTAAAAATATATGTGATGAGATTCACAGCCTAATTATGGCAACAGATCTTAAATTGTACTTTCGTAAAAAAATGGCAATTATGGATCTACTTAAGCAAGGCATCTTCAACGAGAGTCTCGCAGACCATAAGTAAACCCAATGGGAAGGGGGGAAAAAACTAGTAATATACTCTACTTTTATTCCAATTAGAACACTAATGAAAAAGCTGATGATGACATCATGCGATCTCTCTGGTCAATGTAAACCTTTCAAAGTTACTCAACGTCTTACATTCAATTTGTACAAGGAATTATACAAAGAAGTAAAGTAAACATCACATATTTTTGGTTGTTGAATATTCATTTTATTTTTAAAAATGCATAGGGTGACAAACTACGAGCTATAGGGATAGAACCATTGGCAGTAATGGACAGGAACAATTACCTTGACATACCATCAGACCAAGTACACTTTCTCTCAGAGGTCGTGCTCCCATGTACACTTGTCCTGAGTGAAATTATTCCTGAGACTAAGGACCTCCACACACTAAGCAGGTGACAACTGTGGACACTATGTCTTTTTAAGGTTTACTATTATTACTTTTCAATTTCTACCTTTAATAGTGCTGTCTGTGAGACATGGAGGGCAGAGAAAAACAGGAGGATGGCACAAGCAGCGGCTATGGCTGCTCATGCTCAAACTGCTGCAGAACGACAAGCAGCAAGTTTTCTCAGACTCAAGAAGAATGTGTAAAATATATTCCAAATAGACTATCAAAAATCTTTTTACTGGCTTGGATAACTAACAATAAGTTGTTTCAAATTAAATTTACATGATACAATAATACATAAATCATAAAAGTAATAAATGTGTGTACCTTTTATCGGCTAAGATTCAAGTTCTGCTTCAACTCTTTTAAACAACGTTCTCCATATTTGATCATCATTTTTATCACCACCTACAAACAAAGTACACCATACCAAATGGCTCCAAAAAAATCAACTTTAAAATCTGTTCAAATTATGCTGTTTTTTATGCTACAATATAGAGGAAAAGAAAGAAAGAATAATGAAGAAAAAAATGACAACACAAAAAACATATAAATAAGTAAACAATAGGTAAGTAGCGACAATGGTTAAGGTGTTCACATAGTGTTCATCACTTTAAAAAAAGGTCTTGGGTTCGAATGCAAGATCAATGAATTCAAACCCAACGTATTTACTTTTTTTTAATAACCTCCCCCCCCCCCAAGAGTTCAAAATCTTGTAGCTGAAAGTTGAAGAACTCTGCAGATTTTTTTTGTTAAAGGGTAATCGAATAATTAACCAGAAAATAATCTAAAATACTAACTATACAACATATAATATACACTTACAACCTATAACTGGGGTAACAAGATCAAATGTAAGATCTATTTTACAATGGGTCACAATAAATTTATGGCTAAAGACCCCTCATCACAACTAGCAATACTACAATTAGGTGAGTAAAACTCATGGGAATTATAGTACTTCAACTGGTATTAGAAAAACTCCTAACACATTCACTACAAGGGTAAATTCCAAAATCACACATAAGGAAGAATCAACCAACTATATTCATATATGAAGCAACCACTCAATAAAGACATAAGTATAATCTGAATCAGGGACTTGATGAAAAAGCAAATTCAATCATTACTGCCAAGCTTTTGAGTGATTGCAAGGTCATCAGGGTGAAACAATTCTAAAGACATCAACAAATGGACACAATTAATACACAATTTCAAATTTCTTTGAAGAACAACTCACTCTCAACACTAGCAAGTATTGAAAAGAATGGAATTGAATTTGCTTTTTTATCAAGACCATATCGTGATGCAAAGTAAAAAAAATCCAGAGCATTCTTGAGTAAAAAAGTGGTTGATATATCAAACATTTAAAAAATAATATAAGGTCGGCAGACGGATTGTGATCCATGCCTGTATTATGCTGTAATAATAATCATCGTTATATTCATAAAAATAAAAAGCATATTAAAATAATAATAATAATAATAATAATAATAATAATATAAGGTAGCAAGGAAATAGATAAATTTTAGCAAAGGTCAATTACCTTCTCTTTCAAATGAAGAAGAAACAAGACAATTAAACTGAATTAAGAAAGTAGGATAAGTACTCTAATTTGGTCATTATCGATCAATTTGGTCTGCCTACCTCTGGGGATGTTTGTTTTTTAATTGCACAAGGGTAGGCAGACAAAAGTGATTGATATAGGATAGCGACCAAATTACAGGGTATACAAGTAATTAAGGTTTTTTAGTTGAGATAAAGAAAGTCAATGGCACAAGCGGGATTCAAACCCACGATCTTCAGCTAGATACACCGCTGCTCTACCACTTGAGCTATCATGACCTCGATCCACTTGGTAGAGCAGCGGCGTATCTAGCCAAAGATCGTGGGTTTGAATCCCGCTTGTGCCATTGACTTTTTTTATCTCAACTAAAAAACCTTAATTAATTGTAATATATTAATTGATCAAGCGGACCTCGAAATTAGTGAATTTAAAGTGAATAGTTGAAATGATGGTTCAACTAACATGACAACAGTTGTACTAACTAGTCAATGAGAATAACACTGGCCTATTCCGGCATTATTTAATTAATTATACTTAATGTATGTAAAGTTACATACTTCATCGGTATGGTGCTTGTTGGCTTTGAAGTCATTCCTAGCCCAATTCTTTAGCTCTATTCGGTCCTCATTCGAAGGTACCTCTTTTATAGACCTGAAGATATCCCTGTAAAGCTTTAATACTCGTTGCCGCAGCATGAACTGAAGACGAGAACAACTTATTAAAAAATCATAAAATGAGGGAGAAAAATAATTAAAATTCTGACCTGTTTTAGATCCATCGGAAGCTTCCTCACAATTAGTTAATTAAGTCGCTTGTTTGGCCAAACATAAAACTAGAAGATACACGACACACAAGAATGACACAATTACGCGAAAACAAACACTTCGAGAGGTCGAGCCCTGATGATGATCTCAATAAAGACAGAAAGAAACGATGTCACCATAAGGAAAATGTTTATATAAAACCTACGTCACACCAGACCGCATCTCACGATCTCCGAAATATAATAAAATGAACTTATGAAGCACCTTAGACTGAAACAGAGAATGTTTAATTTAAAAAAGTATTCAAATACTTAATTGTTTAGCTTTATAAACCACACAACGTGCTACGAGGTGCAAGTATTTATTTAGTTCGGAATTTATGGGGGAAATTTGTTCTCACAGGTAAATAATTTGGGGAAAATGAAACTCTTGTTGGGGAAATATTTTTTTCATATTTGGCACTCTGGCAGCACTGCAGACGTGTAGACCGTCTCTACTATCATGGTAGGCGTTTTCCACAATTGGACTCGGTTCGTGTACAGTACGAATTCCCGGTAGGAGGAAAGGAAGAAACGAGCGATCACTTTTTTCGTATTTTTCGACTTGTCGATGAAAGAATAATGGCCGATACAACCGTGGAAGCCACCCGCCGGCTTAACGTCAAAAAACAAACGTTGGACGACGCGTACGCCGCCCCTGCCAACTTTCTTGAGATCGACGTTACCAATCCGGTCACACACGGGGTCGCAAAAAAACGATACACAGACTACGAAGTCCAGATGAAGGTACCGCCCTTTCTAATTTTAACGACAAATTTAAGACGAAAAATTAACCTTGAGGAGGCATCGATTGCCGTCTCAGAACAATTTATAACTTTGAGATAGCTTTTAAGTTCTAATCGGTTAACTTCCGTTTACAGACCAACTTGCCTGTCTTTAAAATCAAAGAATCCAGCGTGAGGAGAAGATACAGCGACTTCGAATGGCTCAGAAACGAATTAGAGAGGGACAGCAAGGTAACACTTTTTTTTATTAACTGTCTGACAGGAATTTTTTTTCACTTCATATCTTGATATACCTTTTTTTTAAATAATCTATTTGTAGTATGTAGTGTATCTAGCATATTCATGATATCGCGTTTCGAATTTTTTATGCGAGGACTTAACACTGTTAACAACTATACAGTCCATTACAATTTTATATCATGAAGGGAATTGTACATGTAACTTAGTGTAGTGATATGATCAATACAACATTTGATATCTGATGTGCCTGACCATCTGTGATGTTGACCTATGAAATACTTTGCGATGATGATATTCTTAATTTTTTTTTAAATATATGTTGAATGCTTGAGGATCAGTCAAAAATGAATTATTTTAGAAAAACATCTTTTTTAAAATAATCTTGCTGGCGTTTTGACTTTTATTCGGGTCATTGTCAGGGTCTGGGTGAATTACAAAACATGATGATGATTGAAAATAATATAATGCAGATGTAAGTATAAATTTGAACTAAGTATTTCATACTGACATAAAGTGTTTGCTATTCATGTTTGTTTCGTATGAAATTTTAGTGCAATATGAATTGGCAGGGGGGAATAGGCAGTATTATTTGACTAAAATGATGTTAAGAATTGGGATTTTCTGGATTGGATTTGAACAAAGGAAAGGGGAAACACTCTGGATTTGAGAATTTATCGGGTGTATGGTTATACTTCAAATTTATTGAGACTACATAATGGGAATCATAAAAAGTAGAATACTTGATTTGTTTCTATTCTACAGTTGACTTTTAACATATTTTCAAAGTCTATGATATAATTATACTTCATTTCTAAGAGCAGTTTAGTATATGATTGGTTCTCCAATCTTAACTTCGATGGGTATTTATAATGCTTGGATGCATTGTTTGTAATTTGCAAAAAATTATTGAATTTTCAATATCTTGGATTATTTCTAGTAATACTTGATAAAGAATTTGTAATTGATTAAAATTATCTTTAACTGAGGCTATTTGTTGAATATCTCTAATGTTTGTACCAATTAAATTTATTTAACATTCTAATTCTTCTCCGTTACTCCGGTATTTATTGTTTCATTAAAGTTACTGATTATTCATTCATTAAGGGAATAGATGAATTTCATTTGATGATGAAGTATAATTTGATTGGTGTTGATGTGTTCTATGATTTTATTTAATTTTGGTTCATCCACATCATCTAGGTTTCTCGTAATCCATTTTATTGCTGTGCCAAGTCCATTGATCAGTACTCGTATTTTCCTGTTATTTGAATGTATGATCATGTTGTCCAATTTCTTTTAAGCCATAGCTTCGGTATAGTTAAGTATTTTATTAAAAGGTATTTGTGTTCCAAAATTGTTTTATTTGGAAATTTTTCTGTATTGGTGTTTTAAATTGTTGCATTCTGACTGTAATATTTCTATATCATAATAATGCATCAAAATGTGTTCAGACGTAATTATTCTCGCTTTTCCTAAAGATATCATTAGAAGTCCGATGTGTGAAATATCTTATTTTGAATGCAGGCCTGGCAACTGACATAGCGAGGGTCCAGGTTCTATAACATCGACATTTCCTGTATTAAACTGATGTCATTTTTGTGGTCTCTTTACATTTGCTAATTGAAATTCGGTTTTGTATTATCATGGAACTTTTCTATCGTAGGTGTTTTCCTTAAAGGATTATGGGATTTTATTTTTCCCTTTTTATACAATTTTTTAGATTGTTTTTGTTTGTTTCTTACGGAAACATTTTTGGGGATTACTGATCTTTCCTCTCTATCCTCGTTGAGTTTTTCTATATTTTTTTCTTTGTTTTAAACTGTTTTCATTAATTATTCTATATATTATCTCTACTTTAGTATTATCTCTATCTTTAGTTTGTTAATGTAACATTTAAAAATTGTGATTCTAAATTTATAGGTAATATGGATTCCTGCTTTATATGACCTATAATTATTTCAATTGGTCTCAGTTTTGTAACTGAGTGGATAGTGTTATTGTAAGCTAATGTCGCGTAATTTATTTTACTTGTTATTGTTTCTTTTTGACAATGTTCTTCATTGTTTAAGAGTCGAATGTTCAATTAATGTAGAGTGAAAGCGTTCTATTATTCCATTTGAATCAGGGTGTTGTGGAGATATGAAGTGTACATTAATTTTGTATAACTTTAAATGTTCTATAACCAGAGCATTGTTAAATTTTACTCCGTTGTCTACTATGATTTGTCCAGGTATATTATGTCTACTGAAATGTTTAATCAATTTGTTTACTCTTCGATCACTTGCCCGGAATTAAGTTAGGCTTATGCAAATCTTGAAAATGTGTCTATAACTGTAAAAAAATTTGTGTTATTAAGTGTTATGGTGTCAATATGCATTATTTCGAATGGTTTTGTTGGGGTAATATTGAATTTTAGTTTGAGGGGCCTTCGGTCATATTTTAGTAATAGGGAATTTTCGCATTGATTGATAAACATTTGTATGGATTTTCTTTGGTTGGGCTAATAATATAACCATTTAATTGCAGTATCAGTTTCATCGATTCCCTGATGACGTTTTATCTATTTTTTTTTCTCCCCAAGGTACACCATGCAATTGGTGATACCATGGAGGATATTGTCCATAACCCGTTGGAAGTGGGTGACAAATTTTTGTAGCCCAAACGGCATTCCTAGGAACTTGTAATGTACCTGTTCTACATGAAATGCTGTCTTAGGTAGGAGTACTCTCAGGACTCAATTCTACCTGATGAAAGCCACTGACCAAATCTATCGCAGAGAAATATTGACAACTCCCTTGCGCAGTGGCAAGGGTACTAGGAAGTGGGGTTTGTGTACCCCAGACACTGCAGCCTTCTTGCTTATTGTACCTTCCTAGTTCCTTGGTTTAGTCAATAAACTTGGATCTTTTTTCGCAGAAGTATCAAGTCATTGACTGTTATTGCTTTGATGTGGTTCTCTGAGTCGCTTTTATATGTCAGATTGAACCTCCATTGAGTCATTGCTTCGCATTTGACCATTCGCTATATAAAGTCGAATGGTACAATTTAACAAAAAACAAGTAATTTCAAAACTAAGTATTTAGTTACTTGTTTTATTATAGAAATTGAGCGTTTTGACCTGGATTTCTGTCGAATCCTAATGTCTTAATATTAGTCCGATTTTGAAGACGCGAAGGGTCTATAAAATTTGCTATCGTGGGATTAGAAACGCCAATTGTGCGGATAATCCGCGGTGGCAGTATGTAAATCTTCGGCTACTACGTTAGTGTCGTCGACCACCAGGTGACCTGATCGGGGTTTTCATTTTGTACTGTTCTCCTCATTGAATTGTCTGAATAGTACTGCTGCCATATTATTGGGCAAAGTATTCATCTTCAATTGGGCCAATTTATTCAGCAGTCGCTTTCGCTGTTAGTCCGTTTTTTCATTAGTGTTAGGTTAGGTTAGGTTAGGTGGCAAAGGTACTAGGAGGTGGGGTTTGTGTGCCCCAGGCACTGCAGCCTTCTGGCTTATTGTACCTTCCTAGTTCTTTAGTTTAGTCAATAGACTCGATCCTTTTACTCAGGATCATCAAGTCATTGACTTGCTTCAATGTGGTTCTCTGAGTCATTGCGGTGCGTCAGATTGAATCTCCATTGAGCCGTTGCTCCGCATTCGAAGATGATATGAGTGGCTGTTTCCTCCTCCTCATTACATAGTCTGCAAATTGGATCACTATTATATATGCCCATGTTTTGTAGATGTTTTCTCAGGTGCCAGTGGCCGGTTAGTAGCCCTACCACTCCTCTGAGATTTGCCCTCTCCAGTTGTAGCAGTGTTTTTGCCAGTTTTGGTGAGGGTTGTTTTATCATGAGTTTACTGTGACTAGCACTGCTAGAGTTTATCCATTTTTCTCTTTGTTTTATTTGGATCCATTCTGCGATGGAGGATTCTACGTTTGTTTTGGATATCCCAAGGATAGGCTCGGGGCCTATGTATGGTCTTGCGGATCCTCCTCTGGCCAGTCTGTCTGCTTCTTCATTACCCAAAATTCCCCTGTGCCCTGACACCCAGGATACCGTTACCTTGTTGTGTTTCCCCAGGTTTTTGAGATTTTGGATGCATTCACTGACTAATTTTGATGTAATCCTTGTACATGCCAGTGCTTTAATAGCTGCTTGGCTGTTCTTATGAAGATTTTTTTGTCAGTGTAACCTCTTTTAAGATTTTCCAGGGCACAAGCATTGATAGCATGTATTTCTACTTGAAAGACCGAGGTGTACTTCCCTAATGAGTTTGATTGCTCATATTTTGGGCTTGTGCAGAAAACACCTGATCCGGTCCCTTCATTTGTTTTGGAGCCATCTGTATACCATATCATTGTATCCGATGTTCTCCTGTGTTCTTCCTCTCCTTTATAGTCTGTTGAGATTTTGTAGGAGGTTGTGAAGATTGTTTCCGGGACCATGTAGTCAGTCCCCATTTCTAGTAATGGGTGTCTGATTTTGTTAATCATGGTTGTATGCCCGAATTGTTTGGCTCCTTTCCAATTTAATTGTTTTTGGAGCCTAAATGAGCTTTTCCTAGCCTCTCCCTGTATGAATATTTCTAGTGGAGGTAGGTTTAGCAAGGTTTCTAGTGCATTTGTAGGGGTTGTTTTCATCGCCCCTGTGATACATAGGTTTGCTAGTCTTTGTAAGCTGCCTAACGTTTGGGTAGCAACATTTTCTTGAGCTTTGTTCCACCAGATTAATGATCTGTAGGTTATTCTGGGTCTTATTACAGCCATGTATAGCCAGTAGGCCATTTTCGGTTTCAGTCCCCAGGATTTGCCTAAGGCTCTTCTTGTGGTTATTAGCGATATTGATTTTTGCTATTGTATGTTGCAGGTGAGGGTTCCAGGTTAGTTTCTTGTCAAAGATTATTCCTAGTTATTTCACCTCATTTTTTAAGGGCAACATTTCGTTATAGAAACGTAATCCTTGTATTTCTATTTTTCTTTTTTTGGTGAATGTTTTTCCATATAGTTCCCATGAGTGAGAAGGGTCTGAGAGTCCTCACCGGAAGAGCCCTCTCTCCGGTGTAAGGCTATTTACTCAAGGGTGTCGCCTGGTGCCCTTGAGGCTCCGTTATTGAGACACAGTTACCCCTGTGCCATTCATCTGTCAACACGGATCGCATGACACCTTGGATTTGGGCTGGAGTGTGGGGCTAGGATGGGGTATAGGGTGGGAAGAGGGGTGAGGTATTGGGTTTAGGATTAGGAGGTGTCAGGTCCAGCTCCTGTCCCTCCACACCCCTCTTTCCGTCTGTTGGTTAACAGGGTAAGCTTCGTGAAGGTGGAAAGTCGGAGTTGGGTATTAGAGGCTATTGGAGGCACATAGTACCCGTTTGTACCCCACACACTACAGCGGTTGTAGAAGTCCTTCAACCTGATGATGAGCTAAAGGCTCGAAATCCGGATTGTTGCAAAACAATTTACTGTGATTAGGAATTATTTTTTAAAAAGGATTAAATATGTAAACCCAAATAAGGAAAGATGAGCAAACGCTATTTTCTTCAGTTGATCGTCATCATCCAGGTGTTAAAAATCAACATATCTTCCCTCGCCAGATCTTTCAAAGCAGACCATTTGTGCTAGAAATGTAATTCAAATTTATTTTTCACCAATAATTAATTATAAATTGATATAAAGACGCTTTATTTTTTAAATTTGGCAACTGCATTTCAAAGTTGTCAATATCAATATTAAATGTCAAAAAATTTATTTATCTTACTATAGCATTCAAAGGTTTTTTTAAACAAAGGCTAGTGTCACTTTGTTTCCTAAAGTCTTTGAACCTGATGAGCAAATTACTTCTGGAAATGTCTGAGCCCAAAGTGCTTCCTACACAGATACAATGGTATCTCGTTTTTTTTTTTTTTTTTCTTCTTCTTCTTCTTTAAAAGTTACGGCAATCTCATCTCTTGCACTTGTAAAACTTTTCGCTCCATGCCTGCACTTAGTGAAAAAGCCGCAGTTTGTCGACCACTGCCTAGCCTATCAAATAAGTCTGTGATACTTTGAAGTGGGTACTTATCATCTATGGTTTTATAATTGTCTGTAGTCAACAAGTTTTTTTTTTTTTTTTTTTTTTTTTTTCTTTTTTTTTTTTTTTTTGATGGCCCATATCGGTGAGTTCCATAGAGAGCTAGATGGCTGTGCTGTATTTTGTCATGTTCTAGCCTTTCGTCAATTGGTCGCTTAACTTTATTTTTATATATCTCAGGATATTTTGTTTTTATATATCTCAGGATATTTATAGGATTCAGTGTAGATTGGCACCTCGTCTTTCGTTCTTACTACATGTTTCCCGTCAATAGTGAATGTTAGAGGTGTACCTTCTTCATAAAATATGTCACTAAATTCTTTTGTCACTTGTTCTATAGCTAGTGTTTCTTCCATATTCATGTGACCTATCCTAATTTTTGCCAAGTTAATATGGTTTTTGGTTTTGCCTTCATTTCTTTGATTTGATAATTGTAGTATTTCTTTATATATATGGAACTTTTATTACTTGTTCACTTTTTGCTTGTTTTTGATACATTTTTGGTGTTTCTTGAGGAGTATCAAGGTAATAGGTTTGAACATCAGTATCAGGCGTAGTTAATTATTTTCTTTAAAATAAATATGAGCATTGAGTTTTTTAAGAGTATCCAATTCTATCAACATGTCAAACTGGTCGTGAAATTTAAGCAATCGAAACTTTAATTTCAAATTGTTTATATTAAGCAATTCATCACAAGATACAATTGTGCTGAATTTTCCTATCGATGTCACATGAACAGTTGTAATTCTAAATGGGTCATTCCTTATGCTAAGTCATGTCAGGCATAATAATGTATTTCCTGTGTCTAATAACATTTTTAAATTGTACTTGTACGGGAGACGAATTTTGTCCCAGTCCTTCATCGTCCAGAATTCGAGTAGTTTTTGGGAACCTGTAAAAATGAGTCAAATTTTCACTGGAAAAGTCATATAGCGATTGAAAATCATCATGTTCTTTCAATTTAGGTGATTTTTCACTCAAGTGATTAAGTTCTTCCATTATATAATTAGATGTGCGTTGACCATATTTGGTATCCTATACTGCATTTTGGAAAGAAAAAACTTTCTTCAAACTGAAAACAAAAGCTTTACCCTATGATAGCAAATCTTCAAAGACTATTGTACCTTTGACAACAGTTTTTAGTTACATAACCACCATGTGGCCCTACGGTGAATAACTAACAAGTTAAAACATTTTTAGTACAAAGTAATAAAACGGGCTTTCACAATCTTTCAGATCATTTTTGACTTTTCGTTATTAGCAATAACATCTAACACAAATTGTAAATACCCTTAGTGATTTTATAGGACAGCAGTTTTAAGTGCCTGGACTTAGAATTTTAACTTATGAAATGTAGTATCAGTTGGGATTGAACCATATCAATTGTCTCTTGTTTTTGCCTTTTTGAATCAATTAGAACCATTCTTATGTACAAGCCTTCTTTTCCATTTTTTCAATTGATGTTTAATACCTTGGTAAATTCACTTAAAGCCAGTTTTGCCAATATAATTGGTTTAAAGATTAGTGTTATTGTGTTTTTTGTTCAATTAAGTATTGCTCATTTGAATGGATTTGAGTTAAGTAGAACTTATGTAACTATTTTTTTTCCATGTTCTGGCTTTCATTTTAAATCATACTAGTATTTTAAAATGTATTCTAGATTGTCGTTCCTCCTTTACCTGGAAAGGCATGGAAAAGACAGATCCCTTTCCGTGGTGATGATGGAATTTTTGAAGATGATTTTATTGAGGACAGAAGAAAGGGATTAGAGATATTTGTGAATAAGTAAGTATGCTTCTGCTTTACAACTTCTTGTCAACATAAATTGACAATGTTTTATAATTATTAATTGGTTAGGGATGGGATCACCCTCATAATTTATTTTATGTAATTTTTATTTTGTAGGATTGCTGGTCACCCTTTGGCTCAGAATGAGAGATGTTTGCACATGTTCCTCCAGGAGCAGACCATTGACAAAAATTATGTCCCGGGAAAGATTCGTAACACATAATTTTTAGGCTGCTCTCCAATTTATTTTTATTCCACATTGGTTTCTAAAAAAACTGAAAATAAAAATGGTTCTTCTATCACAGTTCAAATAAATGCCAAAACTGTCAGTCTGCAGATTTGTTTTAGGTTTTATTGTCTCATTCCAATTTATATTTTTTTAAGAAAATAAAGAAATAACAATGGCTTTATTATCATAACTATATTTAGATTTCAAATGCATTATTTAAAAAGTTACGTGAGTCATAAAACATTGCAAATGTATGTAATTCCCTTGTAAGGATATTTTTATAATATATAGAAGACATAAATTATCATCGTTAATATATTTACAGATTATATTTTCATTTACTACATTAAATAATAGCATAACTTCTTTATGTAATTAAATATTGATGTTTAAGGTTTTTTTAAGATTTCTATATATTTATAAAATTATGTTATTGTTTAGAAAGCAAAAATATCATTACACTTAGTGGAATGATTTCCTGATATAACTGATATAAGATATTTATAAATAAAAAGTGCAAAATTTGTTTTTCTTAAAATAAGCATGTGCTCTTAATATGTATATATTATATATTATTTGAAATATAATTTATCTCATTTTTCTGTAGTTAATATGCTACCTTTTTTAAACTACTTCATTTCCCATATCCTTGCTAAAAACAATACATACTTATAAAGGTATTGTACAAAAGTGCTTAAAACGCATGTGTAACTTGGATATGGAAAGATGGAAAATACCCCTCCCCACACAAAGTATCATCAAGAAGGCATACACAAGGTGAGAAGTAAATTAGTAGAAAGAATTAGTAAAATGTATAAACTGAAAGAAACAGACCCCACTGGTCAGCTGTAACAAGAGCCATTTCCTTCCACAGAAGAAAGCGTATGTCCAATTTAAATATCTTCATAGTAATATCTGAGTTACTAATAATACCTAATAATAATTACTGATTTAACATAATAAATTTAATAGGAATTGCTAATAAAAAAATTATAATTATAATGTTTTGGTTTGTATTACTCTTCCCAGGAAAAATGTCAAAGGCCATTGTTCACATTGTCATTGCCAGCAACTCTTCTCAATAAACTAGCCAAATCAGGTTTTAATTCCTACGAAGACCTGTTCATCAAAAACAGAGGTTAACAAAGAGTCTTTAATGTTTTATAATTATATTGTATATACACATATATATATGATTTCATGTTTTTTTAGGATCCGGTAGCAAAGCTGGTGACATTTTTGCAAATAATATATTCAGTTCACACAATATTGAAGAATTGGCCAGAACTACACGTGTTAATAGTTTTTATGACATACTAAAAGTATTGGTATAGTAATTCCAGAATTTTACTTATATATTTTATTATCGTGCTCCCCTGTAGATTGCTGATTAGGTTAGAAATTTCACTGTGGTGTACTAGAAATTTTACTTTATAAATAACAAATGTCAAAAATAAATTTAGTACTAATTTAGGTTTTAGCCTTTTTTGAAGTTAAAGAGAGAAACTATTAAATTGTAAGATTTTTCTGTCTGGTCATTAATGGATTCACCAGTTATTTTAATACGCAGGTGTGTTTCACCATTGACTGCAAAAAAAAATAATGGCAAATTCACTCTTCATCTCCCTTTACAAAAGAAATTAGACCAATCGTTTTTCCTCTCTACTGTGACTGCAGCCTAATTTATGCAATGCATTTAGGTATATTACGGAAAATTGATATGTATCAACAGAAATTTCTGCTTCTTTCTTTTACACACATCGTTCTCACTGACTTTCTCACATGTTTACAGTTCTTGACAGATTATTATTAAAAAGAACAAGACGCATAACAAAGATTTTCATGTCTCCTCCCCTGAGCACCACTAGTGATGGCAACCTGCCCCCTCCCAAAAAAACTGCGCCAACGAACCTTCATGCAATGTCCCTATGTAAAATTAGGACAGCACTTATTTCATAATAGCTTGTCATTTTTTTAAAATACTAGTAATGATAAATAGTATTTTTTTCATACAAGCTAAAACATAATCCAGTATTCTGTGCCTCCTTATTAACATAAGTTATTTGGTTAAAGTTATTCAATGTATTAAGTTGCTATTACCTCATGTTCATTGACTTTTGGACACATTTATGTTATTTTTAATTACATTATATTATTTGCTAATATTATATTGAAGATGAATGTTCACATAAAATATACAATTATTACACAGGATAGGAAAACCGATATTTCAATACCACTTATGTTCAGAAATGTGATGGATCAAAAATTGAGAAACCTTTTTTCGCTTGGGGATATCATTCACATTTGTGGAAGTCCAGGATCAGGCAAGACCCAGCTGGTGTCAGTAAATTGTTTAAATTGTACAAGTCACAGTAACTCAAGTGTGTTTTAGTTTACAGCTTTGCGTTTGTGTGCAAATACCAAAATTTCTTAACGGTCTTGGAAGTGAAGCTATATTCATTGACACTGATTCAGGTTTCTCAATTGCAAAAATCTCAGGTAAATTATTGAATTGATTTATATTCTGTCTGCTGCTACTTCTTCTTCAGGCTGTTGAATTGTAAGGATGTCAGATGGGACAGATGCCCATCTTCTGTTTGAAACTACATATTTTCTTTTCTTGTTAGATGCATATTACACAATCGCATGCATTTTTTTCTTTTCACTATATTCACCAGTGTATATGTACAAAAACAAACGTATCTGATGTACAAAATGCAGAGAGAAAAGATAAATATTTCCGAAGATAATCAGGCAAGATATTTATTGTATGTAATAGTTTTGTTTTATTTTTAACTTTGTATTTTATTTACATTTTTAAACTTTATTATGCAGGAACATAACAATTGTGAAAACATAGTACATAAATACATTTAGTAGATTTATATTATATAAATATAAATCAATTGAGATTTGTGTCGAGGTTGTAACTCATTGGTTATCTTCTGTGATTTATCTGTTCTTAGCTCGGCAAATTTTAAACCATTTAAAGAAACGGTTTTTTGGTCAGCTTAAATGTATACCTGAGGAGGCGAATGTTATATTTCTTTGCTTCAAGTGCTCCACTCTAAGTGCTACCAAAGAATAAATGACAGTTGTTGAATAAAGGGTTTAAATTAATCCACATGTATATTTAGTTTATTTTAATTATTTATACTGTATTTTATACTGTCACAGAGTGGGCGACCAAGACCCAAGGGGTTAAATGTAAATGTAGACTTGTACTCCATCCCTAAAAAGGTTCGGGAGTAGGTCGGCTCTATGTCCTACATAAACCTCTTGGACCTGTTCACAAACCCCAAGATTTTGGACCATTTTATCATGGGTAGTGATTTGGTGATGTCCTCTCCTTCAAAAGTTTTGAATCTAGACCTAGCGTACCAGTCTCACTCTGTGAAGTAGTGCCTTTCTGTTTCTTGTTTTATTTCATAAAAACAGCAAAAGTACTTTTTATCTAAAATCTTGTTAATGAAAAAGCAAGTGTTTATGATCGGGATTCTAACCCGATGATGATTTTCCCGTAAAATCAATCAATTGTTATATCTTAGAACATCCAGTGAATAAAAGCCATCCTACAATATGATATAAATCACTGTATACATTTTGTTCATGTAAACAAATCGTGTAATTAACTGTAACCCTGTTAGCAGCAAGGTATGTAGCAAAACTTGTGGATTTGAATCCTACTCTTGTCACTTCCTTTTTCATCTAAACCAAAATCTTAGATTAAAAATATAATTAATTAATAAATTTAAAAAATGAATGTAATGAAAGAAAAGGAAAAATTGAACTCTGGCTAGAGTTTACTTTTTTAAACTAATTTTCATTAATGAAGTTCAGATAAGTCTCACTGAAGATGTTTTTGTTCATCTGTACCAGTGTATAGCTGGATCGAAAAATTGATGTTCATGTGTATGCAAATGTGAATGGAATAAGTTAACTTCATGCATACTTAGGGCTACTGAAAGAAGTTCTGTTTGTAAAGATTTATTGAAAGATATGAATGACTTAGAAAAGACAAGAGGAGAAGTTTTGTTCAAGCTTACTTAAGAGCAGCTGCAAAAAAAAAGTGATGCTTTTTCTTTCTCTAGTCTCCAGTCCTTTACTCTCAGGTTATAAAATTTCTGCTTATTACTGAATTTACACACAGAATGCTTCCCACAGAAAAGGAAGAAAAAAGGTACAAACTTAAAATGAGATGGCTGATGTGCCACAGCCCAAGGCAAAACAAGTATTGTTATATATAAATGGTTTATGAATGTATTTGTTGCATTTGTGTGTTTCAGAGATAGCAGAAGCTGTGGTTGATGAATGCAAAAATTTAGGTCAGTGCTGTGATATAAGGGAAAATGTCAATGAGTTTACAGTTGAAACCATATTAGAAAAAATCCACTACCTACAGATTTTGAGCTACCATGAACTACTTGCTGTGGTCCATAGTCTGCACAGCTTTCTTACTAAACACTTTATGGTCAGTTAAAAGTTATTCAAATGATAAAATTATATTGTGTTAATATTACCAGTTCATATTATATTTATAAACTTGCACTCACATAATGCAGTACACATTATTGGTCTCTTATCTTATCGTCATCCTGCAATATGTTATAAATCATTTCAAATAACATTCATATAACCAATTCCTGTAATTGAGCTCAGCAGGCAGGATATTTAGCTGAAGCTTGTGGGCTAAAATCCCATCTTATTGGCTGATTATACGAGGGAAATTATCATTAAAAAGCTGAAACATAACCGTACATAACATATTAAGAAGTCAAAGGGCATGGATTAGAATCTCACTCATGACCCTTGTTACTGTTACTCACTGCTAAACTTATAAGAATTAATTATAAAGTAGGAAGAAAGAATGTTAAAAATTAAAGAGAAGAACTATGTAATTAAAACTAAAAAACTTTGGATTTCCCTGCTGCTTTTGATTTGGTAGATCTCCAAGCACTAATTTACAAGTTACATAATCTTGGTATTTACATAAAGGTTGTCAACATAATAAAAGCATGCTGGCCAACTCCTCAGGCATGGAGTGGTGAAAAGAAGGCAGAATTAAGGAGTTTCCCATTGAATTAGGTTAAAACAAGGTGCCCTACTCAGCCCATTTTTAATTTCCCTCTTGATTAATGATCTTGAAGGTGAATTAAACAGAGGAGTTATTTGGGTACATGTAATCGAGATTAAGGCTTCAGCTTTTGCTTTCATCATCCTCACTGTACATCCACAGGCTATATTCAGCCTGAATCATGATCCATAAAGGATAGGTGTCTCTAATTCTATAAATTTATTAATTATTAACCTATAATTAATTAAAGTTTTCTAGAAACCAAAATTGTAATTGTTGTGATATGAATAGTATATTTTCCGGATTTCTTTTGCCCTTAAAATTATAATGATACCCTAGTTAGCATTTTCCTGTTAAAAATAATTAAACAGCAGTTTCATCACCACCTCTAATGTGTCTAATTTTTTTCTTTCTAAAAGGATAAATGAATCTTCACTGTTATTGTTATCATTTTGTTGTCAATCTGCAATAGTTGCCAAGCTTCAGAGGAAATCATTAATTTGTTTAAATTAAGGCATTGCTAATGCATTGATAGATCCTATTTAATACTAGATTTAAGCATTAAAAAAAATACTGTTATTTAATAATCATTCTATTTTTAAGGTGAAATTAATAGTCATCGATTCATTGATATTCCCTTTTATTGGAATGAGCAATATTTTAGAGCGCACAAGACTTGTTTTGACAATAATCAATAAGCTCCATCACCTGGCAGAAATGTTCAACTTAGTGGTAATTATTTTACTGGCATTATAATTATTTTAAGGTAATTATCTCACCATTTTAGGTGGTAGTTACAAATCATATGGTTACAAAAGTCACAAAGCAGACCAGTTATATTTTACCTTCAATGGGTGAGAGTGTTTCTCACAGCATTCCACAAACTCTTTGGTTGCACAAAGTTGGAAATCACTTCTATGCTACTGTTCTCAAAAGCAACAAACTACCAAATTCAAAAATTATGTTGGAGGTACATAAAGTGAATTAATTATTAGATAAGTGAAATTTAAAAATTATCTAAGAAAATTATACAGAATCTCTCACCTTGTTCTAAACTAGTTCAAATGAAATTGTAGCAAGATTTGACTTATGTCAATGCGATACACTAATTAAGCATGATAATATATCAAGTCGGACATTAAATAGTACAATACAAGACCTTTTTTTCTATTTGTTCAAGTTTAAGGACATTAAAAAGTGATTGATTTTAAAACAACCTTAGTGTTTAATTCATAGTGTTTATTACATATTTTCATTAAAATAGTAGAGACTTATGGGTTAAATTGTTATATGGATTATTACAACTCTATCTTAATTAATTTTCAAATTTTTTGTCTCATATTGAAAATAATTGCACCTTCAAAATCCCAGTAAACTACCAAACTGATGGAAAAACCTATATAAATAGTGGGAGGAGTCCACTGAGTACTAGTTATTGTTGAGTTCTTGAATGAATTGTTGTGTGAGCATCAATTTTGGTTATCTGTATAAATAGATTAAAAAAGGCAAATTTTATTTTTGACAAATCTGTATTATTTATTGTTATTATTGATTTGATTCATAGTTCAATATAACACATTTTTTAAATTAATTTAAAACATGAGTTCAGTCTTTCAAAGCTTTTACACAATGAAAGTTTCTCATGATTTATGATTTAGTATAATTTTGGATTTGATTAAAAAATAAATTGTTATAAAAAAAATTCACAAACATCGGGGTATGACAGTGATTTTTGGTTCAAATGACAAAAAAGAAGTTGCAAAATTTCTAGCTTGGGTATTCTAGTCCAATCTCAGGATATATCAACTATTTGATAACTGCCAACAAATACATTACAACAAATACAAATACAATTTTATCGTTCAATAAAAACCATAAACTATTCAGCAATTTAATTTTGGATTCGAACCCACAAACTCCTTTTTGCCATTTTTCATTTGTCGTCGAGAATCCAATCTGATTACACGATATGTGAAAGATGGCAAAAAGGAGGGATAATTGAAAAGGTGGGGTTAAGATGGGAAGTTAGTGTCCGAGTGTATTGAGGACTGAGGTCACAATAGCTTAAGTGGCAGAGCAGTAGTGTATCTAGCTGAAGATCGTGGGTTCGAATCCTGCTCATGCTATTGACTTTTTTTATCTCAATTAAAAACCGTAATCAATTGTACTGTATTAATTTGTCAAGTGGACCATGAAATTAGTGAATTTTAAATATAATGTTGTATTCTTAATTGTATTGAATTCTTAATAAATTGTAATTGTATGAATTTAATACATTAGATATGCACATATTATCGCCGTTTTCCCATTTTTAAACAAAATTGTTGCAGTATGTTACATAATTTGGTGCTGAGTGAACTATTTAATTTATTAAATTTTATGTATACCTTATTAACAAATTTACTAAATTTAAAATATTTGTATTATACTTTTTTGTTAAATGCCAATTATTTTTAATATTTCTTTTAATTTAATTTAATTTTTATTTAAATATTTTTTTTATTACTTCAGGGAAACAGTATTTTAATTGTGAAATATGTGCCACAATTATTTTATCCTGTGCAATCCTTGACTAATTTTATTATATAGGGAACTCTAGAACGTACTTTTATAGTATCATAAGGGCCTAAAAATTTCGGCATTAATTTGGAATTTTTTGGTGCAATTTACTTGATATATGATATGTTTTACAATGATGAAATTGCCTACTTTAAATTCTACATTTTTTGCATTTTTATTAAACTTCTTTGAGGCAATGCGCATTTTGTAAGTTTTTTAATGCATTCGTCCATATTTCTATCATTTTATTTTTGTCTGTTATTTAATTAATGGATTCATCTACTGTAAATTTAAAATTTAGTGAGGGATTCAGCTGTCTTCCCAAAAATAACAAGGTGGGAGAATATCCCGTTGAAGAATGTACAGAATTGTTTAAAGCAATTAAATAAATATGTAAATTTTTGACCCAGTTTTTTTGGTCATCACTGCAATATGCTGATATACAAGTTTTTAGGATTCCGATTGTACATTTTGCAGCATTAGCTTGAGGGTAGTAAGGTATGTTTAAGTAGTAAGTGATTCCAAGAGAAAAACAAAATGTTTTATATAAACAGGATCTAAATATTTTCATATTTTGCAACTTGACATGAAAGCAAAACCTAGTACATGTGAAATTTTAAAATCATACCCTTGCAAAAAATTTAACCAATTATTTAATTTTCCCATTAATTTTGGATTATTAATTAACTAAGTTAAAGCCGCACGATTGGTTCTAATGAAAATTGTTTAAAATGCAAATACCGAGATAAATGTTCGATACCGTAAATTATAGCCATCAATTCTTTTTTTCAGATATTGTATGCTAATGGGGATTATGATAGTTTTTGAGAACAATATGCAATTGGAAGTAAAATATCATGAGATTGACCTAAAAATGCTCCTATTCCAGTTTGAGATGCATCACACAATAATACAAATTATTCAAAATCGGGCATTTGTAATATTGGTGCAGTTGTCAATAAATTATTTGCTTCATCAAAGTTTTTTTTTTTTTTTGCTGTGAATCTCTCCATTGTAATTGTGTTGATGTTTTTAAATTCATTCAAAGGTGATAAAATATATGGTAAATATTTTGAATAATATGATATGGAGCCAATAAAGCTTGCCAGTTCTTTAAGATTTTTAGGTTTGAGGGTTTTTAATAAAGCACTTACTCTATCGGGATCGATTTGGACAGAATTTTTTTGAAATTATGTGACCCATAAATTTAATTTTACTTTTTGCTAATTGCATTTTTTGTGGGGTTCACCGTATTATTTTTATGATCTGATATATTTCCTTTTTGTATAAATTAATAAGTCATCCAGAAATGACCAAATAAATTTAAATTTTTCTTCCTTGAAAATCTCATCAATGAGCATAGATAAATATACGCTTCCTGCTCTCATGCCAAATGGAAGAAAGTTATACTGGTATTTTCCAAACGGTACAACAAATGATGTTAATTCAGCAGTATCTTTGTTTAAGGGTATTTGATGAAATGACAGATTTAAATCAATTATTGACAAAAGTCGCAAACAGAATTAATAGTTGGTAAAGGATAGTCAACATATTTTATCATTTTGTTAATTTTTTGGTAGTTAGTTAATCACTACTCGATAAGATTTTTTTGTCAGGTTTCAGGACTAGAAAGGCAGGTGAAGCATATGGGCTAAAACTTTTAGAAGTAACTCCATTTTTGAAAAGATAATTAAGGCAGGTGAATAAACAGTCTTGTTTTATATCGTTTCCAAATTTATTTTCAATAATGTGGTTCTGCCTGTTTTTTTTTTTGTTTTGTTTTTTTTTTATTCATATTTAAGTCTTTATTATTAATTATTGTAGCATTCAAATTTTTGAATTTGAAAAAGGAAGTTATAAAAAGGAATACTATTTTTTATTATCAAATTCAAAATAGAATTGATCCTTTTTTTCATTTTTCTTAATGGGCTATTAGTTTATTTCATAACTCATATTTAAGTCTTTATTATTAATTATTGTAGTGTTCAAATTTTTCAAATTATTTATAAGGAAGTTATAAAAAGGAATATTATTTTTTTTTATCAAATTCAAAATAGAATTGATCCTTAAAGGGCATAATTCTAAGTTTTGTTTGTTTCATAAATGAATACGATAAGATACAAGGCACATGTAATCCATTGATGACAACAAATGATTTCTTCCAAAAAAAAAATTTTATTTGAATTCTTAATTTAATTTTTGTAAATGGCTATATTTTGTTTCCACTAATTGTAATTATAGTACCTTTTTAATTAAAATAACAATTTTTTAATTTAATGCTCTGTATTATGCATCTATATAAAGATAAACTTATAGAATTAATTGTTACACCAGAATCAAATAAGGCAATAGTGTCGATTTGGTTTATTTTAACTTTTGTAAATCCCAAAAAAATTGTTAACACGGTCATCTTTAAAATAATTTGACAAATTTATTTGGTTTTCAGAAATTACTCCAATACCCCCTAACATTAATAGTTTTTTTTTATTAGAAAAACTTCGTACACCGTTATAACTAATAGATTCCTGATATTCCGGAGTAACACCCATCAACCCATATTCCTTTTGAGGTGTAAATAATTTATATTTGTTTTTGTTGTAACCTTCCTGCGAATTGTTTATGTTGTTATTATGTTTATGTTAGTTATCATGGCAGTTGAATTTATTTCTGTTTTCATTAAATCTCGCCTTATGATAAGAATACTTGGGTGTTCTTGAAAATTGAACTGGTCTAACCTTTACATAATTGCCTGTATTTTCTCTATTTGAATAATTTTTGCTATAATAATCTATTTGCTCTGAAGGACTATATTGATTTTGATTATTATATGAATTTGCTTTGTAATGATAAGAATTTTTATATCCTCTATTTTGTGGTACATTTTGTCTAAAATTTCTCTGATGCTTAATTTCATATTGATTGAAATGGTAATTTCTATTTTGATTAAATCGGAATTCATTGTAATTGGGTTGCCTATTGTATTTAATTCGTCTTGGGAAAATCTAATCTGGATTGGGCACTTTGCATGCAGGTAAATCGTACTGAAAAGTTCGGAATTTCTAAGTTCATACCAGGGTTGTTTTTTTTTTAGGAATATTTTGTCCCATAGCACGGTTTGCTAAAATCATTTCTAGGTGTGTAACATGATTCCATAATTTGCTTAAAGTAGTGTCAACTGATTTTGAAGTTAAGAGTGCAAGAAATTTAGAATGAATTCCTTCAATAATTGCTTCTACTAATTTTGTTTCATCATCTTCTCCCAAAATTTGAGCGATTAAAATTTTATTGTTTATGCAATTTGTTGCTTCCACTGCCCATGTGTGTAAGTCTGCTAAGCCTTGTAAAATTGTGGCAAAATTGTTCGGATAACACTCAGCTATTGGGTGAAGACTAATTAAAAAATTCAAAACTGCTCAGCATTATATAACTTAAACTATGGACATTTGACAACCTGTTTTGTACTGAATATGGTATAATATTATGTTTAACAGTGGCTTTTTATCATTAATTTGATCTGTTTAGAGACTGCCTTCTCCTTTAAAAGCGTTAAATGAAAAAGGTTGCATTGAAAAGTTTGTTCCCTCTTTTACCTCAAATATTTCGTTATCTTTTAAAGTTCTGTTTGCTCTAGTGGAATTATTAGCATCCTTATCAATTTTTAAAACTGCATTTTTTGTATAAAAGAGTGAAGTTTATGTTTTAATGCTTTCTCGTATTGGCCCACTAGAGTTTTAAAATTAGCTTGTATACCTCTTTTTATATTTTTTGGTGAATTGTGAAGTTAATGTTTCTTTTATAATTATAATTATAATGGATTGAAATATAGGGTTGTCTGACAATTCAAGGGCTTTTGCCAATGCTTGTTTTGCTTCTAATTGTTGTTTATTGTGTTCAAGATGTGTGTTAGGTGTTTGGAATTGTGTAATGTGTGCAGTGTTACAAATTCTCTGTTTATCCTCACTTGGATTTTCCATTTTACCAAATTATAGTTGTCACTCAAGAGTGCACTTTTATTTTATTTCATTTATTTACCTCTTTTTTTTTCTTTTATTTTATTATTTTTTTTTTAATTTAAGATAAGTGAATAAATCCCAGTTAATATTTTTTTATTATTTAACTTTTTAATATTATTGTTTTTTGTGATTAGATTAAAATTTCAATCATTTAAAATGTTTGTAAACCCCAAAAATTTAAATTTTTTGCTAAAATATGGTTTATGTTATTTATATTACTTTAATGATATATGTTTGTTTTTCTTAATTAATTAAATAATTTACTTTTGTTTTACGCCAAATATCAAGAAATAATTTTTTGTTTTAAATTTGTTACAATTTTATCTTATTTTCTTCTGATTTTGTTCAGGTGCCAGTTTGTTAGACTTTAAGAGTATTTTTTAGGAATAAATTAAAACAAAATTTTAACAATTCAATAATAAATGTAATTTTTTTCTACTATTACAATTATTTTAATAAAAGGAAAAATTTTTAAAAGAAAAGTCACTGTAAGGGGAACAGAATTTATTCAATCCAATTTTTTTTTTTTTTTTTTTTTTTTTTAAATTATATTTACACTCTTCTTTCTTTTAAATTGAATATTCAAACTTAAATTTTTACCAAAAAAAAAAATAATAAAATGAATTCTTCTTGAAACAATATAAAAAAAAACTTAAAATATAATTGAGAAATATTTAAACTATTGTTAAAAATAAATGAATTCATATTTATGTATGCGCAATCCCCAAGGAATAAAATTATGAAAAAATGGCATATGAAAAAAACTCACAGGATTAATGCTGTTTTCCTGATGTCTTCTAATAACATGATTTTTTACAAGCAAAGTTGAAGCAGCTTCGTTCGAGGTGGTTTGTTCACAGTTTCCCAATAGAATGAATTCTGTCCTCCACCTTTTAGCCTTTCTGGACTTTTGTCTCCTACAAGTTCCTAAGTCCATCGCCTCCTTCTCATTCATTTCAATTTGTTTGTTACAATCATTTTTCATAAAAGTTGTAAGAGTATTGGGGAAAAGGCTAATTTAAAAAATAAAATAATTTTTTAAAAAGTTTATAAAAAGACATCAAAGGAATTTCATTTTCCATAATAAGTGACAAAAGTTGAAATCTTTTGGCCGTTCATTTATCCAACCTTACCACACTTAAAAATCCAACAAACTTTTTCCTTGGTGGATTCGCTGTCTTGAATATCTGTCTAGTGCAATTATAATTGTGTATATTCAGCTCAGTACGAGATTTGGTACAACCTTCATAAATATAAGATTAAATACATATTAATGTAATATTTTTATATGTACATATGCATAAGTATTATGAAAAATATTTTGCTTTTACTAATTGTCAACAACAGGTACCAAGAAGAGGCCAGCAAATATGGGAAAGTAGCTGACTTCAGTGACAAAAAACACGATAAAGAATATTCGAGTGGCAGAAACAAACTTAAAAGGTGTAGGAATGGGTAAAATGTCCCACAAACAAAACAACATATATTATAAGTATAAATAATAACCAGATAAAATTGTTATTTTTTTTTTAAATTTCTTTCATCCTTAAACTCCAATCTCCCCCAAAATTTGGTTAGTTTTAATTACATAGTTCTGTCTTTAATTTTTAACATTCTTTCTTCCTACTTTATAATTAATCCTTATGAGTTTAGTGGTTATGTCTTGGTTGAGATGAAAAAGTTAGTGTCACAAGAGGGATTCAAACCCATTATCTTCGACTCAATGTGCCACTGCTCTATAACTTGAGTTTTTGTGACTTCAATATCCTCGGGCACCCACTCCCTCGTTGGACAATTCAAAAAATGGCAAAAAGAGGGAAAATTCGAAAGGTTATAAGTTGAGAAGATGAGTTGGTGACCAAGGTAATTGAAGTCGCAATAGCTCAAGTGGTTAGAGCAGTGGTGTATTTAGCTGAAGATGGTTTGAATCCTACTCTTGGCACTAACTTTTTCATCTCAACAAAGACCAATAGAAAGAATAATTAATTTAGAATTAATGAAAAAATGTTAATATTATAGTAGTTTCAGTTAATAATTTACCATTATTAGTAGTAATGGCACCACATTACAAGATTTTGGGGAGGTGAGCTGAACACTTTAACCAAATCCTCAACTGCCCTACTGTGATCAGTGGTGAGGCCATGGCTCACCTCCCTCAAGTGGAGACCAGCCAGGATCTGGACAGCCTTCCAACAGAAGAAGAGGTCAGAGAGGTTGTCGGGCAACTTCCCTGTAGTAGAGCACCAGGAACAGATGCCATTCCTGCGGAAATTTAAAAATCTGGTGGGCCAGCCATGGTACAGAAACTGACTGAGATGTTCCAGTCAATGTGAAAAGCAGGAAAGGTCCCACAGCAAATGAAAGATGCTAACATCATGCACGTCTACAAGGGGAAGAGTAACTGTCAATCCTGTGACAATCACAGAGGCATCTCCCTTTTGTCAGTAGCTGGGAAGATTTTGACTCGCCTCATGCTCAACCGCCTTCTACAACACCTTGAGTAGGGCCTCCTTCAAGAAAGCCAGTGTGGCTTCCATGCAAGATATGGAACAGCTGATATAATTTTCGCTGCATGCTAGCTCCAAGAAAAATGTCAAGAACAGCACAGTGACCTATTTATGACTTTTGTTGTCAGAACAAAGGCTTTTGGCACAGTCAGTATTAGTGGCCTGTGGAAAATAATGAAGAAGTTTGGATGCCCCAAAACATTTATCACCATTGTCCGACAATTGCATGATGGCAAAGGTGCTGGATGATGGGGACAAATCTGAGGTCTTTGCAGTGACAAATGGCGTAAAACAGGGCTGAGTTCTAGCCCCAACACTTCAGCATGGTTTTCTCTGCCATGCTGACTGATGCTTTCCGTGACTGCCCTGATGGCATACTTATCCGCTACAGGATCGATGGCAGGATATTCAACCTCAGGCACTTGCAGGCTTTCACAAAAGTGAAACAGGCCCTCGTCAGAGATCTTTTATTTGCTGATTATTGTGCCCTCACTGCCAGTACATAGCAGGAAATGCAACTTGAAATGGACTGCTTCTCTCAAGCCTGTGATAACTTTGGTCTAACGATCAATACAAAAAGATCGCAGTCATGTTTCAGCCTGGACCAGGAAAACTACCATGAACCTTTCATTACAAAGGACAGCAACTCAGAATGCTGAGAAATCCACCTACTTAGGTAGCTCGCTCTCGCGAGAGGTGAACATTCGGGAGGCACAAATGTCTGGGAGCGGAGAGGCCTTAAACTCACCACAAAGCTTAAAGTGTTACGTGCAGCAGTGCTCACCACCCTTCTATATGCTAGTGAGACCTGGACTGTCTACAGCAGACACGCTAAACAGCTCAACCACTTTGACTTTGAGGACTTGAGTTGCCTCCGCAAACTCCTTCACATCAAATGGCAAGGCAAAATCCCAGACATGGAGGTCTTGGAACAGGCCAGCACCCCGGCATTTATACCCTCTTGGATAAGGCCCATCAGATGGGCTAGGCATGTTGTCAGAATGCCAGATGATTGCCTACCAAAACAGCTGCTATATTGAGAACTGTGTCAAGGTAAACACTCAGTGGAAGGACAAAAGAAACAATTCAAAGGCTCCCTGAAAACATCTCTAAGTAACTTGGGTATTGACCTCAACACTTGGGCGTCTCTTGCTTTTGACCATACAACCTAGCGAAGCAGACTCACTTCAGGAGCATGTGCAGTGGAAAATGATGAGCTGCAGAGACAAAGAAGAAACGCATTGCTTGCAAGGCTTAAGCTACCTCCACATCCAGTGTGGCTCTTACCTATGTATACTCGACATGCAACCGAGGTTTAATGGCTCATATTGGCCTCATAAGTCACCCGCAGACTGACACCCAACATTGAAGTCATGGTCATCTTCGAAAACGAAGGATGCACAACATAGTAGTTTCACCAATGTTGCTGATAAAAATCAAAATGTGAAAGTTGTCAAGATCTTTACCTTGTTTGTCTAATGGTATAGAAATGAAATTTTGATGATGAAATAAAATTTTTCCGTACTTAAAGACCATCTAAATTAAACAAATCACAATTTCAATTTAAATACAACAGTGTTACAGTTTCAACAAAGGGCAGGAACTGGATGAAAAATTTTTAAAATTAAGCATGGGAGAATAATACATAAGTAATATAATAAATTTTGATTTACCTCCTACTTTAAATATGTACCTAAATAATATTCAACATACAAATTAATTTGTTTTATTATTTTTATTGATTTATTATTTAATTAATAAAGACTTACAATTTAATCACTAATTTAAATTTATTTCCTTTCAGTATTTATTAAGACGATATTTACTTTAATTGCCAATTCAAAATTAAGCAACAATAAAATCAGCTTCTAATTGGAACATCACATTGGCATTCACAATTATAATTCATGTCAAGGGACATGTTTGTAAATCTTTCCACCCTATGATGAGCTTTAAGCTTAAATCTGGGTAATTGTGAACAACAAATTTGTGAGTAGAACCATCTTTTACAAAAATGGGACTGTGTAATGGTATGTCAGCCTCATACATCCACCGATAATCTGTTCAAGTGCAATTTTTGAAGAATTATAGAAAGGTGTGATATAAAATAATTATTGTAAACAGGATGCAATAAACAATTTACATTATTTGATCTTTGATGATATGGAATTAATTGTTGAAATCAATGAGGCAAATAAGGGCTAAAAACATTACGCTGTTTGTTGGTGATTCTGCTAGTGATAGTTTTGATTAAATGGAATGCAAAAGTTTAATAAACACTTTTACACAAAGGAATTAGAAATCTGTTAAAATAATTTGTCTTAGCAAAACCTCAACTGAACACTGTGCTTAACATCATTTGTTTAATTCTATATTTTCGTGGTCTGCTTGACCAATTAATTAAGGTTTTTAGTTGAGATGAAAAGTTACTTGAGCTATCGAGTGGATCAAGGTCACGATAGCTCAAGTGACAGCGGCATATCTAGTCAAAGGTCATGGGTTTGAATTTCGCCTGTACCATTGACTTTTTTCATCTCAACTAAAAACCTTAATTAATTGTCATCATTTGTTTAGTTCATCGGATGCTCTTCAACTTTTTCCTAACAGTGAAATGTTTACCTATCTACTCTCAATGCTTACTAATAAATTATTATTCAATTCTTTAATAAATGTTTTATCTTGGTTCTTGCAATTTTCTCTCACTAAATAAAATTCATGAAGTATCAAAACTTACAAATACAAACCTAGAACATGTAAGTTTGTAGGAAGATGAGATGAGATGTAAAATTTTTTCCTACAAGTATAATCACCTCTTCACACCAAACTGAAACTAAAATATTGTGGATAGTTTCAAATAATAACATGCAAATTTCCCATAGTATTGATATTTATTGTTTAGAACATGTTTTTCATATGTTATTGATTGAACCATAATCGTAAGGTCAATATTTTTATAAATTGAATTGTTTTATAATCATTCGGAAATCGTGAGATGTGGTCTGGTGTGATGTAGGTTTCAGAAAAACATTTTCTTTATCATGCCAACATTTCGATCTTTATTGAGATTATCTTCAGGGCCCACACATTTACTGTAATCTTTATTTTTAAAGATCTACAATCTATAAGAGCTTTTTAGTAAATAAGTTAAAGATTTATAGCAAATAAGTTTTTGTACCATTTGTACAAAATACAATTTCTTTGATGACAGAAGTGGTTGTATCAACCCCCAGCTAACCAGTTTAAAAAAAAATGTGAGTTGGGTTTGAATGTAGAGCAGATGTACTCAAACCTGGGACCTTTGACTTACAGTAATGAGTGCCGCACTATTATTGTAAAATGATTGCTACAATAAAATAAATGTAATACACTACTTTTGGATGTAAAAAGTTGTCTACTTTTTAATGCAAATTAAAGACAACATTTCTGCTTTGGATGTTTAATGATCTAAGAAACACCTTAAAATGTTGCATAACTAAATTTTTAATTATTTTATTAACTTCTACTTAATTATATAAATACTCAATTAATTATCAGTAAATACATTTGAAAAATGTTACTTATCTTATTACTTATCTAGGTATTTTAGTATAAGTGTCAAACTAAACTAAAAAATAATAATTCTTAATTAATTAATTCTAGATAAATAAAGAATTTTAAACAAATATTAAAAACACAAATATACACAAATTTATGGAAGAAATATTTTATTCAACATAGATTTAAAAAGAAATATATTTTACAAAGTTTATTATCTTCCAGATCTACTTCTAATTCTAGGTTTGGCAACTTTTCTTCTCTCTTTATCATCAATTCTTGATTTTCTCCTTGTCCTTCTAACTGTTTTCATTCTTCGGTTGAGTTCACCTTCTTCAAGTTTCTCACTTTCAACTTCGTATGATTGGTTATCCTCATAAACTTCATAACGGGGGTCTTCATCTCTCGAAGAAAAATATTCATGGGATTCTAAATCTCGTTCCGATCTTTCATTTCGATCCTTTGGTGGTGAATTTCTAGTATTATTTATAATGTCCCTGTAAATTACTGTAGGTGTTCTGTCACTTTTATCATAAGATAAACTAATGTCTTGTTTATCAGATTTTTCCCTTGTAGGTGAAGTTTCTTTACTGTTAGTAGGAGAGGTCGATTTATTGAAATTTTGTTGCGGAGGAGTGGAAGGTGGAGAGGTTGGATGACTTTGAGAATAAGATGGAGGAGAAAGGTAAATATCTGTCGGTAGTTCAGTACTGAAGCTTTCTGTGTCTATATCAAGTTTATCTTCCCTCAATGAGTTACTCGTTTCATTGGCAGAACTTGGTGTTGAAGATGAGGAAGAAACAACATGAAAATCACTTTCACTCATCAACTGTTGTGACTTAGACATAAGAAGTCCACTATAACTTAGTGCTAATGTATATAAATCTTGCCTGTTATTTTTTTCTTCTTCTTTTACCTTGTTAATGCGTTTTTCAATAAATTGGGCTAATTTACCGATTATAGGAAAAGTTGGTAATAATTTAATTAGCACAATTAATCCATTTCTAATTTGAACGTATTCACCTGACTCTAAAAGGTTTAGAACAGCTCTGGTGATTTTGTAGTGCCATTTGTGACAGACATGTCTGTAGTTTTCAAAGTGTACATTTTCGTTTGCATCAGAGAATTCATTACTGGCTCTAAATTTAGTTACAAAACCAGGAGTATTAGCACATTCTTTGTCATAAATGTCTTTGCTAGAGTGCCACCTCATTATATTTTGAAGAATTGCACAGAGAAATCTTCCATAGCGGCTAGCTTCATTTTCAGTACAGGACATAACCGAGAAGGTGATATCACAAAGGAGTCGGTCATAACATAAAAGAGTACTAAAATTACCAGTTCTTATGGTGTGTAATGTATGAATAAAATGAGCACAGAATAGTGCATCTGTTATAGAAAGTATGCACCTTGGGAAAATGCACATCTGAAGAAATTGAGTGATCATTTCATTTTTTGCAGGTTTTATGGATCTCGATAAAAACCAGTCATTCTTCCTTGCCTTTAGATGTTCTAAAATCGATTTTGCATACTGTTGTTGGTCTTTTAATTCTTGAGACAATTTATCTCCCAGTGTAGTAATCTTGTTATCAACTTTATTTGTTTTTACTTGTGTCATTTCTTGATCTTTCTGTTTAGCTATTTCTTTTTGATAAGCACTCAAAGGTACTGAAATATCACTGAGCCCCAATGACCAGAAAAGGGCTACAAATTTAGGAGAAATGTCTTCCCATTGTTTAGACAAGTATAACTCCTCTATGCAAGGACTTATAGCATCAACTATCTCAAAAAATGCATCAGTGGTATTAATTATTTTTTTTGTATCCTTCTTAGCAACTGATGATCTTTCCATTGCTAATGATTTTAAAACAGGGCGGGATAGATAAAATGCTGCATCTAAATCTAATTTGTAAAGTAATAATAAGTCCCGTATAGTTGGAAATGAACTGTGAGTATCATGCATTATGGGCCCACTGATAAATGCGCCATATTGCAACAATGTATCATGACACTCGTCATACAACTTCCCAATGAATTTTAGATGGCTATTTTTGCTTTCACTATAAAATATATAATTTCTCTGTTGAGCAAGCATAATTCCTAAAGGTGCTACCAAGTTATTTTCAACAAGGGCTTCTTTAAGCCGAGTTGCTGTTTTTTTAAAATTCTGCTGTTGTACAAAATAGCCTGCTTCCGATCTCAACAGTTCGCCACCGCTCAGTGAATCAATCTGATGCTGGGTCATATCATCTGTTATATCAATGCCTGTCATTTTTTGTAGTATCTCTTTTAATATGAGTAACTCAATGCTTCTGTTATTTTTTAATTGTTCCATGATGTAGAGAAGGATTCCTGATAAATCGATGTTGTATTTCTTAAAAACTGTAGCACAGAAGAGAGCAGTACTCTGAAACCAAGATAATACTGACGTTCCATCATGTTTCTGACGCTGCTTTGTGTCATTATAAAGAGAATTGAATATACAGAAGCCTAAAACATCGTATGACATGTTGGTCATGTATTTAAGTGAATCTACGACAGGTCCAATTAAATTATCATGCATTTGGATTTGAAATAAAATATAATCGAACAACGTCACAGGGGAGTAGTGAGAGAGTTTTCCGAGAAGTCGTCCTATCTGTTTAACATTCTCTTTGCTCACCCTCTTCATGCAGGATTTAGCATTGACTTTCCCTTGACAACGTTTAGATAAAAGTACTTGATTTGCTTGTAAATATTCTCTCCAATAATAATACAACGAATATCTAGCTTGTAAAGGATAAAGTTTGACAACATTCCATATCGCTTCACTTACACAACAATTCGCTTGTATGTTTGATAGAGTAGGAAATAGACATTCCTGAATCAAAGTAGTTATCTGTTCAAAAATAATATTTTCTGTGTCTTGAGTTTTTAAAATATGTTGTAGTGCTGTGGAAGTCATCCGTGTCAATTTGAAAACAAGCACAAGATCATGGCGAAGAGATGAGCCCAAAGTATACAGCATTGGAAAAACTACATTTGTCACTTCTACAAAAGTCTTGGGTTGTTTTTCAGAGATGACAGTAGGTTTGAACTCTATAGGAGCCGGTTCCAATTTTTCACTGAGACCCGAGTGTGTAGTATAAACAGGAGCTATCAAATAGTGAATAAATCTACAAACAGCTTCAGCAATCTGCTCCTTTTCAAAAATGTAAGAATGGGGGATTCGTGTGAGCATCATTTGAAATGTCCTCCAAGATCCTAATGAGACCATAACCTCACATAAGCTAAGCTTTTGGTTCTTTTCAAAATCTTCTTTGCTGAGAGGCTGAGCAACTGGTTTTTTCGGTGATTTTTCATCAGTATCAATTTGTTCTGCTTCTCTTTTAACTTCATCCTCTTCTGGTGATAACCAAGGGTAAACATCGTCTATAGATAAAATACCATAATGTAGCATGATTGTCACGATGATGTGCAAAGATCTTGGCGTAACACCATTTTCAATAAAAGTCACATATCTAAAACCTACAACTTCACTCAATAGATTTGTGTCTGGCATGTACATTTTTAAAAGGGGGATAAAAAAATTAGCTTGAAAAGGATTCAATTGAAAATTATCCAAAATGATATCGATGACTCGAGTGGGATCAAGGCTGAAGCAACCGATAAGGGATTTTATATTTTTAAGTACTGTTGACGTATCTGCATCGAGCAAGCCGTTACTGCTCAGTTGCATTATAAGTTTAGCATAGCCCTCGTTTTCTTCTCTGTACAAATTGAATTTATTTTGTTTGTAGTACAATCTCGTTTTCAACTTTATGAATTTACTGTGGAAAACTTTAATACTCCTGTTGTACTCGTTTTGCGTCTCGAACTCCATCCTTTCTTTTCCAAGTTCGGGGCACCATTTTTCGTCCAAAAGGACGAGCACCCTCAAAAGTTTCGCCCTTTCATTCGTGATAAATTTCTGGGAGTCCATTTCTGTATCGAATATAGTTATAACGTCCATTATGACGGAGGGTATCTCGTCGTCCAGTTCCGACAGAGCTATACAAGCTTCGACGATGTTATCCGGTGTAAGCGATCCATACAGACACTGGTAGAACATGGTGTATATCAGCCTTGGTACGTTGTTCTTTTGGCCGGTTTCATCGACAACGGCAAAACACTTATTCTCCAACAGCCTCCTCGCATTCTTAATGATTAAATATTTACCTTTCGCCTCCCATTCCTTCCAATCTATCTCTTCGAGATCCTCCATGTCCAATGACATGAACCACGAGAAGCCGTTTGTTTGTATCGACTGCAACTCTTCTGTTGTTTAACTTTAATGTTTGATGCGTTCCAACGATGTAACCTTTTCGAACTGTTCACCGATAACGTTAGAACTCCGAGGAGGGAATCGGAAAATACAAATCTTTCGACAGGAGAACATCTGCGACTCCCGAGTACGGTCCCACACAATTTTACAAAAACAAATCGTCAAATTTAAACCAGTCGCTTTCCGACTCAGGACGATTGTGACGTCAGGAAAATGGGCCGCATACTCTCAAATTTTGACGTTTTGTTGTCATTGACAAATTTTGTCTCATACCTTTGCGCTAGGGGATAATTTTTCTTTTTTTTTAACTTTTCTTCCTGGTTGTATAGAAATATTTGCCTTTTGCAAATAAATATTTTAAAAAGACCATAAAATTAAATTTGCATCATTGTTAGAAGAAAGTTTTGAATTTGGGGGTTCAATTCAAGAATATAATATATTCCTCCGACAAACTGCCCATTTTGACTCTACCATAAGTATGTGTAAAGCTCAGATATATTTTTATCTGTATACAAAAAAAGTTCCATGGCTGACTGATGCAGAGGTCAAAATGCTGGATGTAAATGGCTGAAAGTTCGACAGTACATTCCTACAATGGTATAGCTAGCCGCTAAGATGGGATTTCTTTGCAATTAAATTCCTAAGGGGATCAAATAGACAATTTGTTTCCTATGTATAAACGGATGCGAACTGAAGATGAGCTAATTCCAGAAACCGTTATATTAGAAAGTAGATAATGCAGAAAGCAGAAGATGTACTCTTAGAAAGGTACATCAAAGCAGATGTGGACGAAAAGGTAAACGTCAGTTTTTTAGACAAAGAGGGACATAGAGCTTTAGGCAGACAATCAGCAATTTACATCTGAAGTGCCTGGGTACTTTCCGAGTAATGCATATTCCCTATATACGAGGGTAGTTCGGGGTGTGCCTATTATGATCCACAAGTAAAATCCAGCCAAATGTTTCAGCTTCTGGATGAGGCATCGGTTTTCTCTTGTGAATTAGTCACCAAAAGAGAAGCAATAAGATACCTAAAAGACTCTGCAGAGTATGTTTTATTCTGTCAGATAATTGAAGTGCATTGTATGATACGATACTCACTAGAGTAACAATGTAAACAATTACGTAATATGTAAAATCGAAGCATTGTTAAAAAAAATATTCAAGATAATTGTTTGAAGGTGGAATTTTTTGGGTTCCAGCTCATTGTTGGATCTTAGGTAACGAGAAGGTGGGCCTGCTTGTGAAAGAGGCTAGCTACTTCAAATGCGGGAAGTTTAGACATTGGGTTGCCATATTCGGATTTGTACTGTGAACTGTGAAACAAAAAACAGAACAGGCATTTTAGGTTTTGGTACGAGGAAAAAGGATTGGGTTTTTAACGTAGGGTTCTAAACGTCCTGACAATGGGCGAGAAATAGTCCCCAAACGGAAAAAAAAATATATATATATAAAAGTTTGAAAGAAACTAATTTTTTCTAAAGGAATTAAAAAAACACGTACTTTTATGGAATAAGCCCTATACACAAATTTCATTTAGGAAGAAAAAATAGAGTAACCAACGGCGTAGAATCTGCATAAATTAAAAAACAAACATGTTCCATGTTAAAAATGTTTGAATCGAGCCATGACAATTTTTATTCTGGATATGGTGGACAAAATAATAGTTTTAATATAAATTTAAACGTCCGACGAAAGGAAGGAAGAACCATGCAGGTGGGAAAACCATAAAATACACCGTGTGGCGTCACTGTCGATTGGTGTGTGGCGACGAGCCGGCGTGGGTCGTGGTTGCCGTACGGCGTAATAGAAACTTAGAAAGCGGTCGGGTCGATATTCGACTCGTCTAGTCGAAGCGGTAAACGTTGAGTGGGGAAGGGATCCCGAAGTGGGACAGAAGCGCAGTCGCCAGTCTCTAGTCAGTGAAGTACAGGATGCGGGATGGTACAGCCAAAATGGCCGAGCTCCAATTTGAGGCCCCGCTCGCAAGGCTCGAGGAAGCCGAAGACTGGGGCCAGGTGCCCGAAATGAAGCAGGAACCGCAGGTGAGAAGCGCCTCCCAGACGGAGGAGGACCTCAATTCGAATAACGTCGGAGGCGGACCCGGCCCAGAGACGGACAACAGGGCACCTCTTCTGAAGCAGTGCCTATGCTCTGTCGAGACCAATAACCCCTCCGACGCGGACAATTTCACTGAAACTTTCTCCGGGAGTCTCGAAGACCTCGTCAACACCTTCGACGACAAGATCACCAAGTGTTTCTGCAATTACGACGAATCCATCGAAAAACTGGCACCCGTTCAAGTCAGGACGCAAGAAGAGATAATGAATGAATGCCAGTGAGTTTCCCTTATCAAAATATAAATTTCACCACCTTAAGTTTCTTCATATTTATCCGCTTTCAGTTTCTCCAATTTCTTTTCCACCCACGATCGATCGGAACGCCAAACGCTTTTCGTTGTGATTGTTAAAACTTAAATTCGCATATCAGTTCGTCTTTTATATAAATTTATAATTACGATATAAACTAATCTTAGGTCGCATGTCGATTCCGTACTTATCACGATTGGCGATTTTTCTTTCCTTCCAAGAGTGGCAATTCGTGGGGTTGCATCACGAAAAATTCCACGCAACGGGTTACTAATTACAAACCAGTGTGATTCATGAGAAATGACAAAAAGAAAACAATTTCATTTCTAAAATTTGCTTTTATGAAAAATATCATTGAACTTTGATGTAAAAACGCGCTTTTCAATCAAAATGAGGGGTGCTAATACAACAGGTACAAAATGAGGTCCTTGCTATTATTGACATATAAATTTCGAAATTTTTTTTTTTTTAATATGTTACAACCCATAAAATGTAATTCTCCTATAAGATCCGTGGGCGTTCCCGAGATCAAAAGAAATTTATGTCACTTTGTTGCATTTATTATCATTATTGCATTTATTACAGGGGTTATGTAAACGTTTTTGTACTTTTCAACTAGATGAAATGTGTGTTTGTTGAATGTTTAAAATTTTGTTGATTACGCTGCTAGTATTGGAAAGAACTCTGTCAATTGGGATCCATTTCAACATCAATCTTGCATCACGCTCAGAAATTATTTACATATTTGGAAAATCTTTGACATTAAAATAAATGTCATTCACCAATTCTCAAAAGTTCGCCTTATTGCTTTATTGGACACGTTGGAAGCTAGAAACCATATATGTATCTTTCGTCATGTCTAATTTAAGCAGGCCGCCATGACCTTATTTTATGTTGGAGATTGTATGCTTTTCTGCCATTGGTTAAACTGTGAATTTGTAATAACTTTGTTCATATAAACAATGATTGTAGTCTCAAGCCTGACGAAGTTTAACGGTCATTTTCAATTATTTGTTAACATCTAGGTTTAAAATAGGAGACGATTTGATTTTTGATGTTTAGACTGTGATGAACAGCATTATTTGATTGAATATGACGAAGAATCAATCACCGTGACGTTACAACTTAATTAAAAAACCTGATATGACCTAGTTATTGGCTAAGAGTATATACATTTTTCAATCCTTATACTAGATTAATTTTTGAGTGTATATTGATCTTTGCATCTTCATGTATGTGATAAGTGTTATTAATTGATACGAATGTATTTATTTGCTTGAATGAACGGGTTTATCCCCTAATTGCCCTGAGGAATATCGAATACTCCGGGATAATGGGAATGCTAACCAGATTAACATGTTTTTATCTTGTTTCTGTGTTTGTTATTTGTTATTTTATCCACAATTAACGAGGCTCTGTAGTGCAGGGAGGCTGTCAGTAGGATAAAGAAAAAGAGAAAGTTTATTATCGTTATATCATAAAACATAACTTGGCTGCAGAAACAGGAAATAAATTAGTAAGTTTAAAAGAAGGGAGGGCTGCATTTAAAAAAATTGATAAAGATTAATTCACTTCACTGACATTAATGTATCCATATTGTCGGATGAATTTAACACGTTTTTTTATTCTTGATGATATAATTAATTTAAAATCAAAAATAAATTTTATTAGAATATTTATACGCTAGATAAATATTTAAGGCATAGCAACAACTGAGAGTATGTTCATCAGATTATTTATTCAGATTGTTTAAATAAAATTTTATTTCTACCATATACAAAAATCCAGCATTATATTTTAACGACAAATATATTTTTCCGTATATCTTATCATTAATAATTGTAAATCGGTAATAAATATTTTAGCGTGACATTTCTTCTCGAGGTCTGTGGGGGTGATGAACCTATAGCTCGGTCGTTTACAAATTTTTGCCTTTTTTTTAAATCTACATGCTCGCTGTTTTAGTTATTCAGACGCGTTTTTGCTTTTCACCCTGACCAAAACGGTATATGCATTTCAAAACTGATTGGATATTAACATTTGCAGCATTATTTTTGGCGTAGAAATGTGTAGAGATTAATGACCGTAACGTTTTGATCTTTATTGAGATCATCTTCAGGGCCCAATGTGTTTGTTTGTCTTCTTGTTGTTGGGAGTGCATTCACACGACACGCAAGAATGGCACCAGTCACATGAGACAAACACACTGGGCCCTGAATATGAGTTATATTGCACTATTAAATAGTAAAATTTACTATGCAATAATTGTTGAAATTTTACTTACTGCTTGGGATCTGGTTTCTGGTCAAGTAGAAAAAGAAGTAAACTTTCTGATCACGTGCCAAGCTTTCGGCATTTATAAGACCATTATCAGGGTCTGAATAAATATTACAACATAATATAATTTCATTAATTTCAAGATTTATTAATTTATTCAGGTGCTGATGATGGTCTGATAAAGGCCGATAGCTTGGCAAGTGATCACAGAGTCTATTCTTTCTCTACCAGAAACCAGATCCCAAACACATTAATAGTCGTGGTCGATTTCTTTTTCATCAACATAATTTACCTACTGCCTATTTCGTACTACAGTATGTTTTATTTGATTGTTAGTCTTTATTTAATTTATAATAAACAATATACATCACTCTTTTTTAATTAAAGACAGGCTGGTTATTTGGTTATCTTAACAGTCAATAGGAGTTTATTAGTTATTGAAAATTAAAAATAAAGAGTACATCTTGAACCATAAATAAAGAGTACATCTATTCTGTTTTAATTATTAAAAAATATGCACTTACATACTTAATTATCTAATAACTAAAAACTGGCAATGTCAACTGTATCGCATGCATTCACTAAAATATACATCGAAAAACTAAACCTAAACTAGAAATGATACAGCTTATAACTAAAAATTATACAACGAAATTAACTTTCTACTATAGTATGTTTTAAATTATTGAATAATATGTTACAACCTAAGGGGAAAAAACACCAGAAGAATATTTTAGGAAGTTCGCTTACTTCCCTGTTGTCTTCTTACGTAATAAAAAAAATGTAACGTGGGAGATGTATGACGGAATAAGAGGTTATTGTTATTGGCTTAAAGCTTAGATGAATGTACTGACTTTAAACGGAGTTATCGTCTTTTACTATGAGTCACCAAGTCAAATCTCCTTTAATCTGTTTAATATGCAGCTTTTATGGACGACTTACATATTTTCTGGTACAAAGCGTGGTTGTGTTTTCCGATTACAGATTAGTTAGTTATTTGGATTTATATAAGCTCAAATCTGCACATTATGTACACATACCTACTACTATTCCACCGGGAATTCCAGCTTTTGTAATTTACAATAAATTACCGGCAAACCTCAATAATCACCCATCCCGGGTGTTGGCAGTTCGGATCCATACCTCGCCCCTATCCGTCCAATCACCGAGCTTGGACTCTAGGTGTTTTCAATAGCAAGGTATAATTCAGCGCCCGACGCTTGCAGTTCCTAGACCAAACTCATTCACACTCTCACTCATTCTTAAATACATTCTTATTTACATACCATTCATCCACAGGGTGGTGGAATACTCGATATTTACACCGAATTTAGGGTCGATGCGGTACTCAATATTCCTTCGTCCCAGTACAAATTCCTTACACAACTGTCAGTAGTATAGTAAATCATATAAACAAGTTTCCTCTAAAAATCTGGACAGTGGAACCAGATACTGCCGTGCACAATTCTTATATCGGGTGGCATTCCTACACACTGTTGACATGTAGCCAAGGAATCCTCAGTGTGGTATAATGTGTGCAGGTCATCCTCCTATGTCCTCAATTTGGGGCACATCCAGCAACCTTTCTCTGCATGCCGGACACATACGCGGTCATCGCCCCAAAAGCGAACAGCTCTTTTTTATTTTCCCATACGGAAATTCTAATGAATATGATATAACAATTATATACAATATATAAATAATAACGAAATTTCTTATATATTGCCAAAATTAATTTGCCGTTTTTTTTCATTTCGTTTTGTTGAAATTATTCTTATTATTTTTAATTCTTATTTAATGATAAAAATAAGAAATAAAATGTATGACTTGGAGATGGCACAAGATCAACTAAATAAATTTTCAATTTCAATAATGATGTCAGTCGTTTTATAGTAATAGTTTCGCAGTTGCAATGTTTCCTTTAAAATGTATTTTAGCTAAATTTTAATTGAATCGTAATTTTTCTACTTGTACAGTATTCCCTGTATTTTTATTAGCTATCGAAGAGAATTTATGCTAAGCTCAAAAATTTACACGTTATTCAAATGTTTTAAGCTGACGTTTTTTCTGCTACAAGGTCGATCCCCTTCGCAATCAATACAACCCACCAGTCGCAATGTTGTGCTTCATCCAAAATTTATATTAATACAGTCGGAAAGATCTCTTACCCTCACATATTTATTTATTCTCCTAACTATTGCAGTGGTCAGTTTTTTACTCCTAGAATAGATTAAGTAATCACTTTTCACCCGGCCGAATTCTTAGTTTATTTGTGGGTGCTGTTTAAAGACAGTGTTTGCCGAACGAAATTAAATACCGATATTTTCCTTTTCGTTTCATTGACACAACATTAGTGATGTAATTATTGTTGTCAGTAACGCACAATTTGCTGCTATACCTTGTTATATTTTATTTCTATGTTCATTTGTATAGATTTATGGTCGTAATTAGGAACAGTTTTCTTGTCCAGTCTTAGTTAATAATCTCTAATTTATATCCGAATGAACTTTTATCTGGATATTTAAAAAAATTGCCCCCTACTCCGTGCAATATATATATATATATATATTTTTTTTTTTAAAGAATAAGGAGAATGTATTCTATTCAAAATATTACCTTTTTTACACATTTGTTTGTAAACGACAAAGCTAGTTATAAAAACCAATTGAGTGAGATGAAACCCTAAAAATAATATAATTTTTTAATGCTCGGTTAAAAATAAATAACGCATTCAGTCAGTTGCTGATTGCCCCCCCCTTAGAATAACGGAAAAATGGATGACGAAATCAACATTTTAAAGATCAACATCCCTTTTGGCTGATCGACATTTAACTAGTGACATGATCTAGACGTAATTAATTATACGACCTAAACAAGGATGACTAGCAGAAGTACGAGGTCGAATTCATTTAAAAAAAATGATTCCAAAATGCGTTGCCATTGTGAACAGCAGAAAACGGATGTATAGCGTGTACAACGCAATTTGTGCATACTTTTTTTTCAAAAATTTTTTTAATTTATTCCATTGGTAGTTAAATAAAATTTTAAAAAATTCAATAAAAAACATTACAATTCGCGATGTTACGGAAGTTTTTTAAATTTTATATTTTATTATTATATTTAAGAATTAAACTAATTTATATATATA
>CM077105.1:135021-171158 GCA_039619505.1 Cimex hemipterus | reverse complement strand
GTGTTATATAATATATATAATATAATATATAATTATTATTATTTATTATAGAGAGAAAAATTGATGAAAACAACCTTTACTCTACTATTTATATAATGATATTATCTTCTTTTTAACCAATCTACTTACAAAAATAAATCTTGTTTATTTGAATAAATAGAGAATCCAAATAGATAAGGATAAAATCTATGAATTGCTAAAAATTAATTTTACAATATACGCTATTAACTTTATGTTGCATACTTACAAAACCTACCTAAAGCTGAATTAATTGTATAAGTTCTTTCTTTATTTATACCCACTCGCTATTTAATACTCTGATGTTTGTATTTCAAATTGTTTTCTAATGCTGCATCTACGATGTTGGATAAGCGACCACCACACCATGCATTGCGCTATCCTAGTTAACCTAATTGGTTCGACAGGTCTGTGGGTACTCGATATTCCACAAAGGCTGTGTCCACACACACACACACACACACACACACACACACTTAACAACTCATCAATAAATACATTCAGACAACTGGTTAGTCATAAGAGTTTCTGATATTATGCCAGTGTCTCCCCCACTTTGATTATGTTGGCCATTTATGACCTATTATCACCAAAAAGAATTTTTTAAAATCGGTGTTCCCATTCTGGAGCCCTATTGTGAGAATATGTACAACATTATTATTTTGTTGTTTATAGAATGTGGTGGACAATTACTGGTAATTTTGGCAATATTTTACCAATTGACTGGTCAAAATCTTATGCAAGGAAGTTGCACATGCCAGCTCTAAATCTCAATGAAAACAAGGTTTGAACTAATGCTATAATATTAATTTCACACTTGTTTTATTAATTCTGGGATTCATTGTCTTTAGGACAAAATGATTGATGATGGAGAATTAAGCAGTGAAGATGAGGCTGTTGCTAGTGATCTTGACATGCATTCCCTTATCCTCTCAGGTTTTACACAAGATACAGAACCTGTAAAAACTGCAGATGAAGTGATACGTGAAATAGATGATATCATGGAGGTAAATATGTTATGTTGGGTTCAGATTTAGAGATTTATTATGTATCTTTGTTAATTAGCCAGTTTTGGCACAAACAGAGAAACCCATTTAAAAATCCAGTGTTACTTTTATGCTGCAACATTGTATCTTGTTTATTTCTTTGTAAATGATGTTTCTGTTTTAATTTTCATTTTGATCCATAATTACTTTTCAATTTATTAAATTATTTCAATTACCATTCCATACTACATTATTTTTATAACCAATGATTGTCACGTCTTCTGGTTTTCAGTTGTATTGGCCAGGATTGTATTTAATAATTTCTCTTGTTCTGCTAGCACACATACGCAAAACAGTTTTGTGTCTTTACATTTACTCTGAATCTAAATCTACTAATACTATTTAATTTTTTATTAATGTTTTATTATGAAACTTCTTATTTTTTAGGAAACATCTAGTGATTGCACTCCTGATGCTGAAACAGCTGAGGAATCTTTGCAAATGAAAGCTAAGCAAGTCTTGCACTCACCACTTTACCATGACAGTAATATGGGCTTCACATTTTATGCAGTATAAACTGAAATATTTGTAATCAAAATTATATATTTTTAGAACTAAAAACTCTTACTGTGTCACAACTCAATGAACTCTTTATGGAACTTGAACTTTTAATAAGAGATTATTCTGAAACTTTGATATCAGAACTTGCTCTAAGAGATGAACTGGAATATGAAAAAGAATTGAAAAACTCTTTTATTTCACTCTTGCTGGCTGTGCAAAACAGAAGGCGACAACATCATGTTGAAAAGAAGAAATCAAAATTACCAGGAAACAGGCAATCAATTTCAGATTCAAAGGTATTTATTTTAAAAACCTGTTAACTTTTTACAAATGTAAACTTTAGAATCTACCAACATATTTCAGTTTATTTCTTATCCATTGTATATTCTTAAATACAATGGTTTGGAAAGATCACCATCTGGCTATACAATCTGCTTTAAAAATAGTTGTAAAAGTATTTCTTTAATTGTAAAGATAATTTTAAAGTGGATATCAACTTTAAAGAACTCGCCAAACAAAAAGCACGCTACCTGCGTTACATTCCACAGTCTCTGTGTTAAATAAAATGTCCTCTCTGTTAATTTAAGAATCAGGCCACTTGGTGGTACGATCATATTGTAGGGTTAGATTTCAGGGTGCTATTTTTCACTGATATTGTGATGATTTCACTATAAATAGATAAGTGAAAAAAATAAATAAATGGGTTCAGTTTTAAATAAGATAAAAAATAATTCTTATAGTTGTTCTTCATTATTTTTTCTTATTTTCCTTTTTTTTTAAACATTGCTTTTAAGTAAACTCATCATATGCGTTAAATTGTAAACAGGAAAAACCTTCATTTATGGATTTGTCTACATTAAACAATTTCTTTGAAGACAGAAATTTCGATTAGTTTTGTCATTTAAATTTTTTCCTAAATATATTTTTTTTATAAAGTTTTAATGTGTGTAATGTATGTAATGTGTATTGAAGTGAAACTGTTAATAAATTCACCTCAGAATTGAATATTAAATTAAATATGTATTACTGAAAATGTATTCAAAAAGTTTTTTGTTTTTTTTTTAACTAGCAAAATAGTTAAGAGACTTTGGTTTGTCAGTATAGGTTACCTCATAGGTACGGGGGGAGTTGAATACATAAAAACACTAAATTAGATATGTAATATTTAAATTATGAGTTTTAGATGGCATTGATAATTATGTACTATAACCCATATCTCATAATTTTGATTGAATAAGTGCTAGTTTCATTGTCACTTGACTTGGTAGAGGGTTCTCATTATCGGCAATATTAGGCAAAAATAGAAATATTTACTTGGGATGGTTTTTGAATGGAAATTTGATGTTAACTATTCCAAACAATATATTTTCATTGGTTGTTGCAGTATCTCACAACTGTCATTCCATACCACATGGACACTGGTCTGTTGGATAATCATGCTTTACAAGTATTGATCAAGAGTAAGTAAATATTATTTTCTTTCATTGATAACTTTAAAACATTATAAAACTTTATTTCTTTGTAGTTTTGAAAGCTATTAATGAAGATAGTCCCACTGTCCCTACCTTATTGACAGATTATATCTTAAAAGGTATGTTTCATATGCAGTCTCTATTGAGCTTTGTTTCTTCTTGTTCTTAAATATTATGTTTATGGTTTGTTTTAGTTCTTTGCCCAACATAGATGATTTTTCAACCAGAAGCTGCATATTCTTCATTCAGGAGTTGCTAGTAGATACCTTCAAAGGTATACTTCAAGATCCATAATTAAAAAAAAAAATCAAAATGATACTTGTATTCATTATAATTATTTGCCTGTGATTTCACTTTGCAAATTCATAAGAAAAATTAAAAAAAGGTGTACACTGTAAAAACAAGAGAAAAAGGAAACATCATCATTATAGGAAACCTAATTAGAAGAGGGGGATGGAAAAATAACTAACTGTAGATTCTAATATCACTGAAGATTAAAAGAAAAGTTGTAGTTTTACATTTTTAATGAAAAGAAAGCATAAATTTATATATTTAATATTTTTAATAAATTAACCAATTAATTGCCCAGACACACATACATATTTTACATGCTAATAATCCGCTTGATGTGACAAATTATTTTTCAAAGATGCTTTTAAAACCTCTCTGAAGTTTCATTGAGAAATGCTTGTGCATTGTCTTAGATTGTGTAACTATGCTTGTAAATTTTGTTGTATTAAAATTTGTTTAATCAATCAAACTAGTGTGTAGCTGTAACTTGCTTACTGTAACATTAATTAGTCCTGTTTAGAGAGCAAAAGGAACTGTTAAACTTTTAAATACATAAATTAATTTAATCCTAAAAGATTCTAGTCGAACATATATACCACGATGTAAATATTCATTAGTGATAAAATTGTAATTTATTGAGAGAAAAAATTAAATAAAGTTATGTTTAATCATAAGTACATATGTTTAATCCTTGGGTTTTACTTTACCTCTCCTTCATGTCAACCCCAACCATCAAAAGAATTTTAAGCGATTAACAACAAATAATATAAATGAAAAACAATTAGCTTATTTTTTAAATTAAATTAAATTAATGTAACTGCCTTCCCAACTGAAATTTCTTACAGGAAACTAAAATGCAGAGTAAATTGTAACTGATGTTCAAGTTAATTTTTAGTGGTTATATACACTTAAGGAAGAAGAAAGGCTCTGCAAAACGTGCAATACTGGTTTTGACAACATGCCAGACCCTACCTAAACAGTAATTACAAAAAATCAATAACAAAAATTTAGCGTCTATGGATATGAAAGTAGATCAATCAGACAATTGTGTATTGTATATATATATCAGCTGTATTGCTGTATGGTACGATAGCTTCATTGATGGTGATAGATGGAATATGGTACATTTTTTGATTTCTGAAATTTTATGTATCGATTTAAGCCGATTGTACCTGATATTCCATTTTTTATCATTAAATTTTGATTTATCAGTATCATATATTTTGAAGGCTTTGGAAGAACCGACCATATCTAGTTTAAGATGGCTCCAAAAGTGAATATGGGATGCTGGCATTATGGAAATAAACGAAAGACTAGAATTCATATTGGTTAACATGCCACAATCTTTCATGAGGAAACTGTATTATTGAACATTGTGCCAGGGAGATTAGAAGGCTGGGTATTGTCGTTAGGATTCTCATAGAGCCAGATGACACTGAAGGTAATCGATAAGTGATATAATCCAGTTGTTTGGGACTGCAACATGCCGTTAGACATTGAGGAAAATAACAAAATTATCCTTGTGAGGGTACCAGTGCATACAGGGAAGAAGTACAACAAAACGGCTGACAAATTGGCCAAGGAAATTTTAATGACATCTGAACCCTTTTGCAGCATACCAAAGTGCCAAAAACGTGGATCCATGGATTAAAACTAACACCTCATTTCAATGGAAATATATCAGGACAGAGGCATGGGAAAAAGTTTATCAAAAGACCATCACAAAAATACTGGCAAAACTACTAAATTAGCAGGTGCTAGGACTACTAACTGCTCTCTGCAGGCTCCGGGGGCATATGTATAGACAAGAAGGGCAGAAATTTGTGCATATATTGCCAAGAAGAAGTAACAGTGGAACATGTCTTCAGTTGAAGGCCTATGTAGGCTAACATCACGAATCCTGGGAGAGGAAAAGCCAGAGCCTGAAGGATCAAAAAAAAAAAAAAAAGAAAAAAAGATGCACAATGGACTGATACTGGTCATGGTGCACAAATCGTAAAAAGACTAGCTCTTATATAATCTAATCTAATCAATTTTTTCTTTTTTTAAACGAGGGGATTCAACTATGATATTATTCCCTAAATTCAAACCCAGGACCTATACTTCACAGCGATGAACACCATGTCAGCACCTAAACCAAACTGTTGCACCCAGTGCAGTCGAATATAATCTCAAAAATCAGTATAGTAAGTACTAGACTTAGTAAGCTCCCTTAGGGCACTCCTATTTTTATTTATTTTTCAGTTATGACTTTGATCTTTTGTATGCTGGTTTCAAATGCATAGCCGCTGGATAAAACACAAAATTCATATTTGTTTTTACACATGTTATGGTCTGTTCTCAATTCAACAAGACGGGGCCAACTTTGAATCCATTTTATGAGAAACAGAGCCCCAGACATCTTGATCAAAACCTGAATACAATCGATCAGGTGCCTTTTTATAATAAAATTTAATTTAAGTTTGAAAACAATTTAATAATGACAGAAGAAAACAACAATTGAAATCAATAAACTTCCTTTTTAAATTTTAAACAATTAAAACGTTTTAAATTTAAATAAACAGTAATTTCACGCAAACTGTTTGGAATAAGGGTCACTGTTTACAGTCAATCCGCTATGTACTGCAACATTCTATTTTAATGAATCCCAACACTTTTTAAATTCTTTTGAGGATCACACACTTCTTTTGTCTATCATTTACACAGAATGTACTTTACACACTTCTAGACTCTACTGTCTCTATCCTTATTGTCCCAACCCTCTTTTATTTTTTGCTCTATGCCTAATAATGAAATCTAAATCACAGCATTGTCACTTTGAAATAAATTGAAATGACAAACATATGCTTATACTTATATTTGAATAATAACTTAGTGTACTCACAGTTGTTATTGTTATTGACTTCATTTCCTTTCATATTTTTTATGTAACTTAATTACATTAAAATTTAAAAGTGGTTTGTGTAAAATCAAACAGTCAAAATACTTTTAGGTAAGGAGAATGAAGGTACAGAAATTAAAAATATTAAATTACTTCAGAACATTTTATTATGAACTAATTATTCAGAAATCGTGAAATGCAGTCTAGTGTAGGTTTCAGAAAAACATTTTCTTTATCATGCCAACGTTCGATCTTTATTGAGATCATCTTCAGGGCTCAAAGTGTTATGAAATAATTTAAGCTTGATTGCTTCTTTTCATTTAAAGATATGTATGATTGCTGCATTTTAAAATGTAAATGATTACTTGTAACAATTAATTTGTATGAATCAATTGTTAATGTAAAATATGTAATTTTAAGAAAAAATTGTTATACTTTTAAATATACATATATTTCTTTTTTATTATACAGAACATAAGTAAATCGAGTTGTCAATGAATACATAAAAACATTATATAAAAACAATTACATTACATAAAATGTCTATATAAACATCACATAACATTACATAAAAATCACAGATTAAAAATTAGAATACTTTCGGTTAATTAAAGTCGGTCTGAAAAATTCAATTCCTCCATGTTTACTTGTCCAGAATGTTTTGCTATTCTATATCTCGCCAAATCCTTTCTGGTAACCATTCCAATCACCTGTTTAAAAATAAATGGTGGTTAAATTTTAAAATTATATAGTATGGTTTAAGTTTTATCAAAATGCAATGGCCGAGGGGTTAGTAATCAAATACAAATTCAAGTTGGCTAATGTAGAACAATGTCCGCTAAATACCCAGTAAACAACAAACAATTGGAAGTATTTACAAAATGCAAGTATGCAACAATTAGCAAGTAGGTAAATTTAAAAAATAAAAATAAAGAATTATTTTTATGAGAAATTTTGTACAAACACCTATTCATTGTTGCACAAGGTGATGACTATGATTCTTATCTTGTTGCATGAGGGTGCTAACCATATAAGGCCAGGAGTTGCCTTGCAGAATTACTTAATTAAGTACTTCAATCATGGAGAAAGTGAACAAAAAAAAGCCACCTCAATGTTGGCCTTGGTTACACTTGGCATTGCCAATCATGGCTCTCATTCTCCATCTTTTCACACTCTCCAGAATTTTTTTTAGCAGCAACAAAGATGCTGGTTCTTGTTGACTCTGAACTGAGCCTTTTAACAACCCCAAAATTCCAGTTAGATTTACCCATTCCTTGGTCAAAAACTTGATAATCAAGTTCCTCCATGGAGAGACACTTCTTTCTCATTATTATTTGCTTGTCTGGCCCTTTCACATCCACCCCCCTAACATTTTAAAGAAAATATATATAAATATATATTTTGATTAGAATGTTAGAAACACCTTCATATAAATTGAATAAATAATCTGCTCCTCAGAGCAAAAGTGGATTGTTACTATTTAAGGCCTAATTCTGGGTTTTAAGATAGCTTTCAATAAAACTGATTCCAGACTAACAATGCAACTAAGCATATCAGAGCATAATCAATGAATCTACAATTTTTTACTTTATTATATATTGTACTCACTTCATTTGTTTCATTTACAACAATTAAGTGTCTTAAACCAAGAGCTCGAAATAGTCTAAACATCCTTGGTAATGATGCCACCTAAAATAAACAAAAAATTACATTTCATAATTCGGCAAAGCAATAAAAAAGTGTTGCAAAGAATTTCAAGAAATTGGCATAAAATTAATTTATCTTGATAGAAAATCATGTACCCTAAAGGTTTAAAATTTGAATATACAAAATATTTTTTGAGCCAAGTTTCACCCGAGTGAGAGATGTGCTCAATTTAAGTTGAACAGAATACAATAATATGACAGCCAGCCTAATAGTCAGTAGAATATGCCAACCACATCACCAGGCTGAAGATGAATATGCAAGAGTAAAGTTGTCCGTAAGCTGACTTGTACTTACATGCTGAACTGTATAAGGAGATGGATTCATATATGGGGTTAGATCTATTTTACAGTCCATCTCTTCTTCTGGTACATATATATCCTATTTATAAAGAAATATAATTATTGTATTGCATTACAAAACTTAAAAAAAGATGACTAAATTAATTAAACCTTTATTTCACAATAACTTGGATATTCTTCTCTAAAATCTTTAATTGTAATTTCTGGGACAACCCCTTGCTGAACATGAATTCGTCTTTTCAGAAGGACTAGCAACTGAGAACGTAAAATAAGTCCTCTCAACCGGCCAGCAGATTTAAAACAAGCCTTAAAAAACTTGTGGTTAATCAAATAACTCATACCAACTTTTATTGTGTGAGTTGGGTGACAAAATTGATAAATATATCTACAATAGTGTTTGTACTTAAGAAAAGCATTCAACAATCAAAATTTTCCAAACATTTTTTATTTTTAAATAACTATTTATACTTGAAAAAATATGAAACTTTCCAATATATTTATTAAATTCATATTAAGTTATAAAAGGAATCATAATTTTAAAGTTTATAGAAATTGTGAGATTGCAAGAAAATGAAACTAATTTACCAACCATTTTGGTCTGCTTGTTCTTGCTAGTTTTGACCAGACACAACACCAAAGATGGTGACATGCTGAAGCATGCCTGATAGGCCAAAATGATAGGTAATGATAAATTTATGTAAATGTTTATGAAATGTATACAAAACAAATTTCTACTTCTATTCTTTATACAAAATAACTATAATGAGTGACATTGCGTTAACTGAAAGGATTATCTAGATTAAAGTGAAATAACAGTGCAATAAACTTACCTCAGAAGATCTGTGATATTTACTTTTAGTTTCCTCTACAATAGGAAAACCATTGAAAGTGACACTTGTCAAAATATTTACAACTGTTCTCACGTTTACAGTAGGTGGTAAAGTAACTACTGGGTAGCTCATTACTTTGTTAGCAGTAAATGATGAAGATAAAGGAGGAGGGTCCCATGCTAACAAGGGTACTCCAGCCAGTTGAATGTGTATATCATAGAATCCCTTAAAAATGCATATTAATCCATGTATGTTTAGTAGTCATAATTGACCATACAAATTAAAATGAGGGAAAATTCAAAAAGTTGTAGGTTGAGATGAGGAGTTTGGTGTCTGAGTGGGTTGAAGCCTTGATTACTCAAGTGGTTAGAGCAGCAGCGTATTAAGCCAAAGGTCATGGGTTTGAATCCCGCTTGAGACACTAACTTTTCCCTCTCAACCAAGACCTTAGATAAAGAGAACAATTAATTGAAATAAATGTGTATGTTATTCCATTTAAATGTCACTTTTGCTTTTATTTAAATTAAAAAATTAAAATACCTCACAGAAGTATTCACCAACCCATTTAGCTGTCATTAGTGTTATCATTAATGGTAGTCCAAAATTAATATTGCCAGTTGCTTCAATCAAGATAATTGTTAAACTTATCGTCATCCTTACAACTCCTCCAAGTTGTGCAGCTGCTCCTACTAATGCATATTTTCCGGGATCGACCCAACTCTGAAAATCAGTATGTAAATAAAGTTTTCTCCTATTAATTAATTTTCAAAGAAACTAACGGCATTTGGTAGCATCAAAGAAATGAGTATTCCTATGACTCTTCCCCAAGCTGCCCCTGTCAGAAGACAAGGTATGAAAATTCCTGCAGACATGCTCAAACCGTAAGTCCATATAGACAACCCCAAATATACAACCATGAATATAACTAGAGTTGATAATTTATGTGATGCTGAAAATTATATTTTAAGATGATATTTACGTATTCATAACACTTTTCAAATAAATAAAAATTACCAGGTGGATCATGAAACAAAGAACGAACACTTGCTTCAGGGACTTGCAACCATATGGCAGCAGCTGAATTATATTCACCATCACTACAGTACATCTTAATTCAAAAAATATATATTCAAAAATGCTGTAGAAATGAAAAACAAAACATCATTTATAAAAGTAGATCTATAATTACCTGGATAGGGAATTTTGTTGGGTCTTGACCTAATGGTCGACAGTCATTCAATAGGTATATCATGAGTAACCCAACAGTAGCGCTAACTGCAGCGACCAAACATGCTTCTACTACCTTCAGCCATTGGCTGTTAATATATCTGTGTAAAATATTTAAAAATAAATAAATAAAAAATAAAATAAAAATAGCATATCCATTTTCAGCCTCTAAGCTAATGGCTTAAATACCTTAATCTGAAAACTGTGAGCCTATAGTTAACTAATGTATATACTGATCCTAAAATACCCCCAATAACACCCATCATAGCAAAGAGAGCCAATTCAAAAAGTTGATAATCTAATGATTCAAAATGACCAAAATTAAGTAATCCATAATAAGCAAGCTCTCCTGTAAAAATAACAAAATTAAACATTAATTAATAATCAAGACTGGACAACTGACACCAGATTAGGAACCTATGTCATTCATTCTAACAGCCTCACATAATTATAACCATACTCATAATTTAACATGCATAATGGAAAAATAAAATCACCTGGTCTTCCATGATAAGCACTCAAAATAATATTCAATGTAAATGTGGAAATAGAAGAGGCAAAAAATATCCTCCAAGTTAAGCTCTGATTCCAAAAACTGCTTCCTTCTTCTAAACTAAACAAAACACCACCTAAAAATTATTGCAAAATACAAATAAATTTCCCATATCTTTTATCTTTTTAATTAAAAGTCAAATACATCATCTTTTTCAGAAAATATTTACTTAGAAGATTAACCTATACTTTATAATAAATATGTTAAGAAATAATATTGCCTGAATTTATAACTAATCAATGGAAATCTTTTTCAATATCATTAGAATTAATCATACCTACAGGGGCTCCAAATGCTGCTGCTACGCCTGCAGCAGCACCACCAGAGACAAAATCTCTTTTTTCATGGTCTTCTCTGAAGTAACCCAAAATCTTGCAATCTGATTTTAGAGAAGTGCTTTTACCCTGGGAAATACCAGCAGCGACTACAGCACCTGCATGGATCATTGGTCCTTCCTTAAAGCAAATAGGAGACTATTTAAAGCTTTGATGCCATATAATGAGCTTTTACCATTAATTTGTGTTTTAAAGAATTATTATATTAATTTATAAATACTAATGTCATATTTATTAGTCAGGGATACATATTTATTAGCCAGAGGTAATTATTAAATCATTTTAAAAAGTTTGGCTCTGATACTCTGCAGTGCCCTTCTGAATTTAGATATGTGAATTTTTCTTTAGTTTTACACAGTTAAACTGATGGAAATGATGAATGATGGAGTGAATGCAATGTTCAATCCTTTTTCAAAAAAAAAATTTTTTTCAATCCTTCTCACAGTAAAGTTGTTTTCCAATAATCCGGATTTCGAGCCCTTAGCTCATGATCACGTTGGAGGATTTCTACAACCATTTCTCTCGACATGAATGGATTGTTGGAAAACAACTTACTGTGAGTGGAAACTATCTTTTTTGAAAAATGGTTAAAATGATTGTTTTGTTTTAAATTTTGAACTAAGAAATAAGTGTACATTAATCCTGTGTAGCCATAAAAAACATTCCAACACATTCTCCTTGATATGAATGAAAACAAATTAATTATCATTGAATCACTTGGTGGTGCAAGTGGATCACGACACCATGCTTTCAGCCTTTGTTCTACCTTTTCTACCATACAACTCCAGGTCAATATTGTTTTATATATCTATTGTTTGTTCCAATTAATTTGGGTATGTTAATCAAGAAAATCCAAATAGGGTACTATAGAAATCTATTTATTTTTGTCTGGAAGAGATATTCAAAAAGATATTTTCTATTTCTATCCCTCTATCTCTTGTTCAAGAATGGAAAAATTGTATGTACAAAATGCAAAGGCAATCCAGTGCAAGCAATTAATTTCTCAATTAAACCCCAAGGCAACTTTATCTTCTTGAGTTAAATAAAGTTGTGGATTATCAACACGGACTCTGAGAAATTGTCACAACTCATCCAAAAAACGCAACTAAATCTCTCCAACTTAGTGCTGGATGTAGCTGATGTAAATATTGTTAAAAGAAAACCAGAGCAAAAATCGTTCCGGATTCTGCACAATTATTAATATACTGAATAATGATAACCACTATCTGTCAGGAATGTATTCACATTTTTACACCATCTGTACAAACCACCTATTGTTTAATAGAAACTTGGATTGTAGCATATCCCATACACACACCAACCAAGGATTTGCACTACTAACATCACCTACCAGCAAAGAACAAGCACAGGATTCTCAATACTTTTAAATAGAAAAGTTTTCAATTTGACTGTATTACATAAATGTGAATACTCAATGTTATCAAAATTTCCAATTAAAAAATTTGACTTTTTTCCACAACAGCAGAAGTTATATCAACTCTCGGGGTGCTAGTTTTTTGGAAAAACAGCCCATCTGTAAGTATGTCGGTAAGTATGTAAGTGGCCCTGGATTCAAACCCGAGAGCTTTACTTCACAATGATGAGTGCTGTGTCAATACCTAAACTTTTGACCCATCGACGCCCCCTTTGTAACTTCCTTAGAGTTGAGTATTATTACAGATATATTTAATTAAACGTTTGGAAATATTAAACAGACATTTCCAAATTGTTTAATGTTACTAGAAGGTGAAAAACAGTGTCGGCCAGTTAAACCAGTTTTCTCTAAATTAATGTATAATAGCTTTTTGTTACTTTGAAATAGTTTCGATGAGGCTAAAAATATAAAAGGTCAGCTTTTAGCAGAAGCTCTAGAAAACAAAAATGTTATTTTGCTTAATGGCAGAACCCATATAACAATTATATGAATGTTGATGGTCAGAGTGTAATGGTGTGCTGTAACCTAAATTGTTTGTCTTTTTTATAAATGATTCATATGTTAACCTTTTGTGTTCCACTCTAATCACTTTCCTCTCGACTAACATTAAATATACTTTCAAATAAACATAGTAGAACAGATCTGTTGTTGTTTGTAACATCTTAATCAAAGAGATACACATCCAGAAACCTGCGGTATGGTTCTATTATCGTTCGTAGGGTAAAATACAAAATAACTTACTCACAATTTCTAGCAGATTTATGAAACCATGAATAGTGTACAGTTGTACCCTGGCAAAAAGCTAAATTTTCCAGACATTATCTTCTTTCTCGTATGACCAAGATTTTTTTAAAGGTAATTCAACTAGGCAAGATAAACCCTTGGGATGCCAGTGTTTAAAAATCCAGGACCTTTATTTTAAAGTGATAACCACTGTTTCAATGCCTAAACCAAAGAGGACACTCATGCCCCTTATAAGTAAGATTGTACTGTCTGTCACTGGGAAATATGCTATTCAGAGAAATAAAGCTGAATGGTTTATTACTAATAACTATTTTTGTAGTGTATATCAAATCATTCATTCCCCAAAGACTCAGAATGGGGAATGATTGAATGGGCCATGGAGATTGACTGAAAAATAATAGAATGACCAAGGAACAAAAATGCAAATTTTCTTTTCTCCACCAATTATCTAAAATTAAATCTTTGTACATTATATGGAATAATGTTTAATAAAAAATATTAATTAATAAATTATTGTAAAGTTTTATTTTTATGAATTAAATCAGCTTTTCTCCTTATTTTTTCTATTTACGAAATCTACATTTGTTGAAATTTCTTTACACAAATATTTGTATTTTAAATTATTTCTTTACCAAAATTCAGAGTAATGTCTTTCAGAGAAACATTGGCACGATAAAGAAAGTGTTTTTCTAAATATTCTATTTTAGTTGTCCTGGTATAGTACACAATTTAGTGTATTTTTATTTTGTAGTTTTATAGCCAGCCTTGACGCATATTGGTTCAATTTTTAGGTTGATGTAAGCTGTATTGAATTTTAAAGTTTATTATCATGACTAAAATAAGCAAATAAACATCAAAAGGAACACTGTCACCACCTTTTATTAGTTTATTTTAGTTATTTTATATGCAATATTAAAAATAAAAAGATAATAAATTGAGAATTCCTGTGGAGGTACTAAGAAATAATATAGTATACATAAAAAGTTACTAACCTTTCCTCCAGCAAGACCACCGACAACTGTAGAAATCACACCAATCACCTTGATAATTAGAGTTTTGATTCTTACTAATCTTGGCATTTTTATGCCATTAAGATAACATTTTACTTGGGGTATCCCACTACCTCCAGCTACAGGCTTCAAATAAACATTACAAATTATGTGGATTATTATTCATTCATAAATAATAGTGTTGATTGTTTGCATATATAATACGAAAGAAAGAAAAAAAAAAAAAAAACTATTTCATTTGGTTAACATTTCTGAAAATTTGTTTCCTTCCTTTATTATGGCAAACACATATTTAATATGTATTGTGCATGATCATTTTTACATCTAAGTATGTGGTTGACAGTTTACATACTTGCACCCAGTGACCATAAAAATTTCTTTGGTCAGGTTTTTTTAAAATTTCTTCAAACATGCAGTTCATTGTGAAAGGTGCGCCTCCAATAGCCTCTAATACCCAATTCCGACTTTCCACCTTCACGAAGCTTACGCGGGTGTACCCTGTTAACCAACAGACAGAAAGAGGGGTATGGAGTGACAGGAGCTGGACCTGACACCTCCTAATCCTAAACCCAATACCTCACTCCTCTTCCCACCCAATACCCCATCCTAGCCCCACACTCCAGCCCAAATCCAAGGTGTCATATGATCCGTGCCGACTGATGAATGGCACAGGGGTAACTGTATCAATAACGGAGCCTCAAGGGCACCTGGCGACACCCTTGAGTAAATAGCCTTACACCGGAGAGAGGGCTCCTCCGGTGCAGACTCTTAGACCCCTCTCACTCGTGGGAACTATATGGAAAAACCTACAGTACCAAACAAAACACCGGGGGGAACCTGCAAAGGAAGACCCCAAAAATCAACTCATGGAAATTGAAGAGGGCGCCGAACCCTCTCCAATTCCCATAAACCAAAAATTGGAAGATAATCTTCTTGCGTCGCCTTCTGCAGATGTGGGGGTCTTCAGGAAAAAAAACCAGAAGACGAAACCACCCTAATGGAGGTGACGGAGAAGATTGGACAATTGCGTCTAAAACCCCAAAAAATATCTGGGGCACAGAGGCAAAATAGCCATAAACAAAGCCAAACAACGGGGGGGAGCCTATCCTAAAAAGAACCAGGAAAGGAAGACAAAACCCCAATGTAAACCTCCGGACTCTGGCACCAGAGCAAACCATGGGCAGTGCTGACCCCCAAAAATCGGGGCCAACACCAACCAAAAGTGGTAAAAGGGGTAGGGCACTGGGCAGCACCCCATCATCAAGTGGGAGTGCTCCTAGGACATGCTCCAAAAAGAGCAAAACTGGGGAAAACATGGATGGGGGGAGAGCTCCGGGACATACCAGCAAGCCCTCAAAGCGCTTAAAATGGCCGTGGTGTTGGAAGAATACCCGGAAAAAGAAATAACAGCTGATGATGGTAGAACCGTTCAGCGGGCCATCTTGGCAGAGGTCTGGAAGTGCAAAAACTCCCAAGGACCTCAGTTCAGGAATGGATACGTAGAGAAAGGGGGCTGTCCTAATAACATGTGAAAATCAAAGTGCCAAAGAATGGCTCATGGCGACAGTACCTACCATCCATCCATGGGAAGGGGCAAACCTTAGAGTAGGCCCCTATAGAGAAATCATTAAAACCACTAGGGTGGCCATGTGGGTACCAAACCCTGACCTTCTAGGCACTACAGATGCTACCACCATTCTCGGGCTGATGGAATCCCAAAACCCAGGTATAAATACCAGGAAATGGAGAATCATCAGCCAGAGGATAGAAGACAAAGGTAAAAGTCTAATTATGGTGGTTGACATAGATGATGTATCCTTTAGGACTCTGAACGAAGCCAACCTAAAACTATATCTTGGCTTCGCGATGATAAACCTGAGGGTTCATAGACGCAAAATCATATAGACCAATTAGTCTAACATCCTTTCTACTCAAAACACTCAAAAGGCTTGTTGAAAAGCATATAAGGCTTATGATATATAGCAAAAACCAAAATATCGCTAATAACCACAAGAAGAGCCTTAGGCAAATCCTGGGGACTGAAACCGAAAATGGCCTACTGGCTATACATGGCTGTAATAAGACCCAGAATAACCTACGGATCATTAATCTGGTGGAAAGAAGAAAATGTTGCTACCCAAACGTTAGGCAGCTTACAAAGACTAGCAAACCTATGTATCACAGGGGCGATGAAAACAACCCCTACAAATGCACTAGAAACCTTGCTAAACCTACCTCCACTAGAAATATTCATACAGGGAGAGGCTAGGAAAAGCTCATTTAGGCTCCAAAAACAATTAAATTGGAAAGGAGCCAAACAATTCGGGCATACAACCATGATTAACAAAATCAGACACCCATTACTAGAAATGGGGACTGACTACATGGTCCCGGAAACAATCTTCACAACCTCCTACAAAATCTCAACAGACTATAAAGGAGAGGAAGAACACAGGAGAACATCGGATACAATGATATGGTATACAGATGGCTCCAAAACAAATGAAGGGACCGGATCAGGTGTTTTCTGCACAAGCCCAAAATATGAGCAATCAAACTCATTAGGGAAGTACACCTCGGTCGTTCAAGTAGAAATACATGCTATCAATGCTTGTGCCCTGGAAAATCTTAAAAGAGGTTACACTGACAAAAAATCTTCATAAGAACAGCCAAGCAGCTATTAAAGCACTGGCATGTACAAGGATTACATCAAAATTAGTCAGTGAATGCATCCAAAATCTCAAAAACCTGGGGAAACACAACAAGGTAACGGTATCCTGGGTGTCAGGGCACAGGGGAATTTTGGGTAATGAAGAAGCAGACAGACTGGCCAGAGGAGGATCCGCAAGACCATACATCCTTGGGATATCGAAAACAAACATAGAATCCTCCATCGCAGAATGGATCCAAATAAAACAAAGAGAAAAATGGATATACTCTAGCAGTGCTAGACACAGTAAACTCATGATAAAACAACCCTCATCAAAACTGGCAAAAACACTGCTACAATTGGAGAAGGCAAATCTCAGAGGAGTGGTAGGACTACTAACCGGCCACTGGCATCTGAGAAAACATCTACATAACATGGGCATATATAATAATGATCCCATTTGCAGACTACGTAATTAGGAGGAGGAAACAGCCACCCATATCATCTTCGAATGCGAAGCAACAACTCAATGGAGGTTCAATCTGATGTATAAAAGCGACTCAGAGAACCACATTGAAGCAATACCAGTCAATGACTTGATACTTCTGAGAAAAAGGATCGAGTCTATTAACTAAACCAAGGAACTAGGAAGGTACATTAAGCCAGAAGGCTGCAGTGCCTGGGGCACACAAACTCCACTTCCTAGTACCCTTGCCACCATACCATACCATACCTTTATGTATTTTAATTACAACAATAGCAAATATGTTTTTATAGATTGAATGAAATTATTAGCACGAATAAAGGGACTTATCCCCCAATTATACCCACATGAGAAAGATGTGACAGAAAAAGTAAAGAAAGAAAGGGAAAAAGTCACGGTGATACTTTGTGAGTTCATAAACGCAACCATGTAAATGTAACTAAATAGCAGATACATTACTTATTTAAAAAAAAATACTGTTGCTCTCAAGCGTTGGTCTTGCTAAATAAATACATTTTCCAAAAGTTTGCCAAATGAAATAGCTTGTTCTCTTACCTAAAGTAACCACAAATAAAATTTTGAAAAAAATTATTCACATAATACTCTTTAAATTCATAATTTTTTTACAAATAATCTTACGGTTTAAATTACCTTGTAGTAGCAACTTTTTAAACATAATTACCTCAATATAAGCTACAAGAACAGCACCTACAAATACCAATCCAACATTCATTCCAACCCATATAAAAAAAGGCACATGTAGGCAGTCTTCAGTCACACAATGATCAATATCTGAGTGGTAATATTAAGGACAAAAAAACCAGCTTTAAAGATAATGGAACATTGTCAATACAGTTTAAAAGGATACAGTTTTTAATAATACTATATTTGTATGTAGAAATAATATCGATTGATATATCTATACATACTCCAATTAATGCAGTTAACATACCGATGAGAAAAAATATAATCCATTTCATAAATAATTTTTTAATGTAATAACTGTGGCCTTTGTTCCTTTCTTCGTCTAACATTAATCGATTTTCACATATATCATAATCCAAACTCTGCAAGTAGATAGGAACAAAATAAGAAAATTAAAAAAATTAAACACACAAAACAAACACATACCTCATATTTGACTGAAAGAACATCTAATGAACCAATAGGCACTGTTTCGTTTGCTCTACTTGATCTTTTCAATGAATGAATTTCATCAAGTATAGGTTTAATATCATCTTTAAACCCACTTTCATTGTCTGAATTAAAATTCTGAAAAATGTAAAAAATTAGTATATATTAATAAACTATAAACAGAGATTAAGGTATTTATTCATAATTTCATGAAGTTTACCTTCACTTCCTGTTGTGAACTTGTCCCATAAGATTTTTTTCTCCTCCTGGTATTTTCTGAAACCAGAAGGGGGTCTTGGTCACTGTTTTCCATTTAGTTATTCAAATTAAGACGTTATGAATGTGATGAGTTCATTTTATAGAGATAACTAAAACACACAATAAAATTATATATTATTGGGTTAAATGCATTTTATTTACTATCTTGTTTGATTAGAAAAAGTGAAAATAAATTACGATAAATATAAAACTGATTCACTCTTTAAGCATTTTAACACTTTACTGATTAACACATTTTGAAACAAGTATAACATTCCACTGTGCCTTGCTCTGGAATAGATCAATTTTATCTACAAACTATTAGTACTTTCTCCTGGTATTTTAATGTAAAATTAAAAGAAATGTTATCTTATGGAAAGGTCCTATCTTTAGAGAAGGCATGTAAATCTGAATACGATTCAGAAAGGAGAGTTGAGATAAAGGTGAAGTTTCACCACTTAAATAGAAAAAACACATATTATTTGTGGTGTATGATTTTTAAATATTATTTGTTAATCTTTTCACAGTTGCAACATATAATAAAAAACATTGCCATCTACAGATGACATAGCTATTACCTTAGTATTAGTACAAAGTAGGAAAATGCTTAGAGCATTCAGAGGAATCAAATTATCTCCCCTCCATACAAATCTTTTTTTAAATTAGTTAATAAGATATTAAATAATAAATACATAGTGTCTTTATTAACAAAATAATGAATATGATAATATGTGCATTTCATTCTTATAATAAAATATTATTCCATGGTACTATAACTGTCAGAGGATTGCAATTTTTATTTTATACATACTTATTAGTATACGAAGAACCATGGCCTTTCACAGTAATTACATAACATGTCCCATTTTCCATTAAGAATTTCTATAACTTCTTCATCCAAAAGATTTCACTTCCCAAAAATTTTCTGATTTCTGCCAAGATTGGACCTACACCCACAAAGTGCAAAATAGTTTCCTCTTCTTTTCTTTTACAGAGTGAACATAAGATAGATACCACTTTGAATGAGTATTTATTTAGATGGATTAGCTCACATATAGCTTTAAAAATCCAACTAATTTGATCAGTTCTTAAGTCACAATTTACATATTTATTTAAAGCATTCAGTTGCCTTTACAGACTACATAAGTGAAATTTTTTTATATACTTATTTTTTAAGGTTAGCCTCACCTTCTCAAGGATTTTTTCTACTTTACAACCTGTGCTTATCAACTCTGTCAGTTATTTCACATTTTGTTTCCAACGTTTTATATATCTCAAACACAATAGACATTTTTAAGCTTAATTTGATTTTCAAAGTAATTGGGATACTGTTTTAATGGTAGACTAAGACACTTACGCAAATAATTTATATGTAGTTTTAAGGTATATACAAAAACCAGGAATAACTCTAGCTCTAATACAAAAAAATGTCTATGTTTATGCGATGGTAAATTAAGCATTTATTTCAAAAAATATCTCTGCACTTGCTTTACACATTCCAGCTGCTCACATCCCCATGCCTGGACTTCATAACAAAGTGACATTTTACAAATACTTTCAAATATAACCATTTTGGATTTAAAAGATATTTTATTATTTTACATTGACATAGAGGGGAGCCAATGATAAATTTACACTTTGACTATTTTTCTTCAAAACGTTTCTGGAAGGACCCCCTTGAAGACATTTTTATACCTAAATATCTACAATTTCCAACCACCTGTATTTTTTATTCCAAACTGCCATTTCTCGTTTTTAGCAGCTCTTCCACCATTTCTGAAAACTGCTATTTTGGACTTATCCGTGTTTACAATTAAATTCCATGTTAAACAATATCTTTCAAATTGGATGATCATTTTTTGTGAAGTTAATTTATCCGAAGCCAATGCAACAGTATCATCAGCAAAGGCTAGTGACCTGATACATATTCCCATTATATTAACACCTCCTTCCAAATTATCATAAACATCAATTATCATAAACATCAGTTACATGAGTCTGTGTTTGTCCTTTGACCGGTAAACATCTGATTGTGCTATCTCTTCCATCGTTATTAAACCAGGGAGAATAATATCGATTTTTCATACCCAAATAATTTTCTTTTTATAATTATTTTATATTAATTAGAAGTGTTTTATTTTATTTTTCAAATTTTGTTTTACTTTCAATGAATCCATCTTAAAAACTGATCCCCCGGACAAAGGTCTATTTATAAAAACCAAAATGAAATGGTGCAGAAAATATGTTCTCATGTCTTTAGAGTCTGATCAAGAAAATATTTCGTTTAACAACTTCAGTCCTTTTAAGGTCTGTCGGTTTGTCAGAAGTTATGCTCCGACAATAAATTTGAAGTTTTTAAGGAACGGATCTGTCCTCCTCGACATAAACAGCGAAAAAGACTACCTCAACCTCCAAAATATCAATACCTATGAAAACTTAAAAGTAAAGTTTACATTACATCGCTCGCTGAATTTTTCTAGAGGAGTTGCCTTTGCTCCCGAGTTGCTAAATTGTCCTGAAGCTGAGATTTTATCAGAGCTAGAATCTCAAGGAGTAACTAAAGTACAAAGAGTGATGAAAACTGAAAATGGCAAACCCCTCCCTACCCCTACATTGTTTCTCACATTTCAGAAGCCTGAAATCCTTGAGAAAATTATCTTAGATTTTCTTCAAATCAAATTACCCCCATTTAGTCCCAACCCAATGCAATGTTACTCTTGTTTTCGATATAGGTAAATATTGTCACACCAAAAACTGTGGTAAATGTGGTGAATCGTCTCACGAAACTGCTAACTGCTCCAATGAGCCTTGTTGCATAAACTGTAATGGGTCTCACCCTGCTTATAGTAAACAATGTCCTTTTTACATCACAGAAAAGAAAATAGAAAATATCCGTCAAAGTGAAAAAGTGTCTTTTAAACAGGCTGAAATTTTATTCAAACAGCGCTCATCGCCTCAAGATAGATTAACTACATATGCACAAGCAGTTTCTAGTGTATCTAGTAACCCTCTACTCTCTTCTTCATCCACTACAACCCCAATTCCTCCTGATCCCACGATTCAATTTCCTTCAAGTCAATCTTTTCAACACCCTTCCCCCTTTTCCTGCCCATCACAAAAACACACAATTGATTCCTTGGTTGGTGAAATTTCAAAACTCACAAAGCTTGTTCATTTTCTCGCAAATCAAGTACTTACATCACAACCGCCTCAACCTCAAATCAAACATATGCTTCCCATTCCTCAATCCCCACAAGATGAACTTGTCATATCTATACCCCCCAAAAGCAACTCCTGTTCTAATGGTTCCTTTAATGGTAACGCTCAGGTTACAAAAATCTCAAAGAATCCAAAGTTAAATTTAGAAAATATAAGTACTAAACGACCTATCTCCCAGAGCTCGACTTCATCAACTGCTTCAAACATAAGTAATACTACAAATAACAGAATAAAACAACAACAAACCAACAAAATACACAGAACAAAATAGTAAATTTAGATCTCATAACCAATAACATTAACAAATAAAATTAAATTAATAAAAACAACAAAAACAACAAATAAAATTATTCATTATAAGGTATAATAGTAATTTTATGATTTCCGAAATCCTTTGATTGATAGCTCTTAATTTTTATTCCAATTCAATTATTTATTTCAATATTACAATGGAATATGGATGGCCTTATATTGAAGCGAAATGAACTTCAACATTTATTATCAAAGTTTGACTGCTACATAGCATGCTTACAGGAAACTAACCTAAAGCCCTCTGATAAAATTAATTTTAAACATTTCTCTTTACTTAGAAAGGATTGTACTGACGGCCAGATTGCTTGTGGTGGTGTCAGCCTAGCAATTAGAGATGACACACCATGCTCGCAAATTGACTTAGATTCTGGACTACAAATCATAGCTGCCAGGATACTAACCCCTCCTCAATTCACGGTTTGTTCCCTCTATCTTCCTAGAGGGGACTTAGTAACATTTGAGGAGTTATTTGTAGCCTTCAATCAACTTCCACAACCCATCATTATTCTTGGTGATTTTAATGCCCACAACCCATTATGGGGTGGGGATAAAACAAATAATTCAGGTCCAGCAAAACTTCAGTAATAGATCTTAGTCTTGCAAGCCCAACTCTGCAACCCATTTTGAAATGGGAATGTCTAAAAGACTCACATGGTTCTGATCATTTTCCGATTATCGTTCATACCTTTTTAAAGAAGAATCGTTATCAGGGACCGGGCACTTGGCAAATTAAAAAGGCTGATTGGTCTCTCTTTCAACATAGCATAAGCCTAAATGATTTAGATATAGATTATTCTGAAGTTGACTCCTTAATTGATGACCTTAACAATAAACTTTTGGAAGGAGCAAGAGTAGCGGTCCCCCGGAATAAACAAAAAAGAATAAAGCAGGTCACAGTTCCCTGGTGGAATGAAGACTGTTGGCAAGCGACCAAAAATAGAAAAAAATGTCTTAGCGTTTTCCTGAGACAGCCTTCCAGTGAAAATTTTGAAAATTATAATGTGGCAAAAAAGCATACTCGATATGTCATTAGAACGAGTAAAAAAAAATTCCTGGAGGAAATTTTTGGAACTTACTAACTCTAATACCCCTATTTCTGTTTATTGGGATGCAATAAAAAAAATTAAAGGGCGCGGTTATAGCCCACTCACGACCTCCCTTAAAGATGATAACGATGGCTACCTAACCGAACCTAAAGAAATTGCTGATGCTTTTGCCCAGCATCTTCACAAAATTTCGGCTACTTCAAACTATTCCGCTACATTCAAAGAAATAAAGGCACGACATGAAACTATCCCTTTTGTGGTGCATCGTGCAGCATGCAACCAAACCGATCCTTTGAGCAAACCTTTCTCTGAGGCCGAATTCATTACAGCACTAAATCCGCGCAAAGATACATCGCTGGGACCTGATAACATTTGCATTTCCTTCATCAAAAATCTGTCAAACAGTGATAAACAAACCGTGCTAAAAGCAATAAATAGAATTTTTGTCTCTGGAATCTTTCCTAAAATCTGGTCTACAGCTATCGCTATTCCCGTTTTAAAAAAAGGTAAACCTGCGCAAGAGGTGACCAGTTATCGTTTAATATCCCTTACATGTATGTTCCATGTGTAAGTTGGTAGAAAAAATTATTTCTAACAGGGTTCATTGGTTTCTAGAATACCATGGTCTTTTACCAGCTTGGCAAAGTGGATTTAGACGGGGGAGAAGTACTAGGGATAATCTTACAAAGTTAGAGAATGATATTTGCGAATCCTTCAATAAAAAGGAAAAGCTGCTAGCAGTGTTTCTTGACTTGGAGTCTGGAAGTTTTAGAGTCAGGTGCGGTGGGACTCTCTCAGACGAGTTTGTACAAGAAAACGGGGTGCCGCAGGGTTGCGTATTAAGTGCTATGCTGTTTTGTGTTGCCATTAATAAAGTATTAGAGTGTGTCTATTTCCCAGTTGAAGTAATGTTATATGCTGACGACATAGTTTTATTTTGTACCAGTAAAAATATTGAAACCCTTCAACACTATATGCAAAATGCATTAAATGATGTAAGTAAGTGGCTATTAGAAAATGGTTTTAAGATTTCGATGTTGAAAACGGTAGCTGTCCTCTTTGCAAAAAGACGACATTTACATACTACATTACCGTCCTTGCACATTCTCAGAAAAAAAGTTAATTTCGCTGACACTGCTCAATATCTCGGTCTAACTTTTGACAGGACTTTAAATTGGATGGCTTACCTTAAAAAGCTTAGAGCAAATTGCCTTCAAAATATGAATTTGCTAAAGACTATAAGTTCAACTTCATGGGGAGCTGACCGTGCGAGCCTTTTAAGATTATATAAAAGTATAATCCTGTCTAGAATTGATTATGGCTGCAATGCATATGGTTCAGCATCAGAAAGTAAGCTCAGCTGCTTAAACCCAATCCAAAACAATTGTTTACGACTGGCCACAGGGGCCTTTCGATCAAGTCCGATAAATAGCTTACTGGCTGAAGCTGTAGAATTGCCATTATCGTACAGGTGACAGTTTCTTGACACTAAATTTCTTGTTAAAATCATATCAACTCCATTACACCCTTTGAATAATTTATTTCCAAACAAAAACATCATCTCTCTTGAAAACTGTGAAAATAGCAAAAAGAACCATTTCGCTGTACGTACTTCCCTATTTTTACACAGACAAACCAACATCATTCCGCCATTACAAACCATGTCTGTCCCTACATCTCCTCCCTGGCTCTTACCAAAAGCTAATTGTCAGGTACAACTCGCTAAACTCAAAAAAGAAAACACCCCTCCATATGTATACAAACAAAAATTTCTAGAAATCCTAGCGAACGTTCCACAGGCTACCTTAGCATTTACTGATGGGTCGAAAAGCTCAAATGGAGTAGGAGCTGCTTTTACATCCAGTGATAGGAAATATCTTTTCTCTCTTTCCCCAATGTGCAGCAATTTTAGTGCTGAGCTAGTTGCAATACATAAATGTATACATATAATCTGCCCAACAAGTAAAATATTAATATGTTCTGACTCGCTCTCTGCTTTGTCAGCATTGAATGATCCCTTTACACATAACCATCTTATCCAGGAAATATTTGTGGCATTGAAACATCTTTCTCAGAGAGGTATTAGAGTTGTTTTTTTGTGGATTCCTGGTCACAGCGGCATTGCTGGAAATGAGATGGCGGATAGGGCAGCCAGAGAGGCAGCCACTTCAGGGGAGTTAATAAGAGAAGTTCCAGGCGACAATTATATTTCAAATATAAAATCAGAAATTTGGTATAGATGGGAAAAAGACTGGCATGATGTTAGGGAAAATAAGCTTAGGGAAATAAAACCAACAGTTAAACCTTGGCTGAGTTCAAATAGGATTAAGCGTAGGGAAGAGGTGATACTCACAAGATTACGAATTGGACACTGTAGGATCGCTAAGAGTCATCTGATGGCTAGAGAACCACCCCGTCTGTCCTTGTTGCAATGAGATTATTACAACAAAACACTTTCTTCTGCACTGTCCAATCTACTCAGCCTACAGACACCACATCTCTTATCCGCAAACCCTCTATAACATTCTAAAAGACGATCCAGATACCATAGATCAACTTTTTCAATATCTTAAAACTGCCGAATTAATGAACAGGATATAAATTAGTGTGGCCTTTGCTGTCCGTGTGGTCGGGGGGCCTTGGTCCCTGGGGGTGGCTGCTGGGGGTTGAGCGCGGCGGAGGTTCGGGCGCTTTGCGTATGGGTGAAAAAGAATACCCCGGCTCTTGAAGGATGTGGATGTCCACAGCCCATGCACATCCTTCTGGAGGAGCCGAAACAACACTAGTTCAGCTTCAGTGATAACATCACGCTGTTTATATAGTGCTTGTCCTTCTGCGGTGTGGCTCCGGGCCTCCTCCTTCCTGGGGCCGTGGCCCCTCTGGTTCGTGCAGTGGGGGGGGGGCTGCATTGGTTGGCACTTTTACATTTCTTTACATGGTAGGAAAAAGAATAATTGATCAGGTATGGGGTCAATCAGGCAGGCCTCGGACTTGTTCTGGATTTAGCATTTGTTAATTTGTCTAATCAACATATCACAAAAGCTGGTTATTGTTATGTGTTTATACTGTTATGTCTTTCTGAATGCATATAGTGGCACTCTTAACACGACCCGCAAGAATGGCACAATTACACAGAAGACAAACACTTTGAGCCCTGAAGATGATCTCAATAAAAGATTGAAACATTGGCACGATAAAGAAAATATTTTTCTGATACCTACATCACACCAGACTGCATCTCATGATATCGGAATAATTATCGATTCCGAACGGTCACTAATCTCCACACATCTCTTTTCAATGCTTTTTTTGAATTTCCAATAGTTCAGAGCTACAAGTAGATTTACATAAACAGTAGATAGTTGAAAAAAAAGCTGAATATCTGCAAAGGGTTGACAATCAGTCCATGGTTCATATGAACTTTTTTGTTGCACATGAGGTGTAGATGCATCTGACATACTTTGTTGAATGAGTTACCAATCACATTACATAAAGTCATGTAGTTGTTTGTATGTAAAGACAGATAATAAATCAATAAATATAATAATAAATCAATTCATAAATGAATCCCTACCCTGCTTACAGGGTTGTTACAACTAACAATTCTCAATTCCTGCCTATAATCTAAAACTTATCATATCACTTCTCTAACAATTCTTTATTCCTATTAAAGAATTCACAACTTAAATCTAAATTATTAACCAACTTAGTTCTTTATTACGTCCCAATTCCTACTCATAATTTACACACCCTAATTCTTGAATAATTTCTATCCCTATATGTAAATTAAATAAATACTTCAATATATAAATAAATTCACCCAAGTTCTCAAACAAATCTCTATTCCTATCCTAAGTTGGCTTATTTTTTGAGGAATGTATCATTAAAGACTTGGCCACAGTCGCGGAACTGCCCCGAATGTTCTCCAATTCTCCCATCAACTGTTGGACAAATCTTGTACTCACAGAACTGGAATGCTGGCATTGATCTTGACGTTATGTGGTTCAGATTCTGCAAATTATGCTGACTACGTCACCGCACCAGTTCAACTTTCAGACTCGGTCTGCCTGACTCTTTGTCTCTCTAACTTCAACTGATTCTTCTCCACACCGCCTGCCATAACCACATCAGTCCTTTTTCACAGACTCTAACTGTGTCTTCTTCAACCCTACCCTCTTGGCATAGTATTTAAGCCAATCAGACAGGGAGAAGGTGTGGAACCCTAGTTAGTTACCGTTGTTATTATGCTTCCTGGTGACCCGACTGCCTTTTTTTTTTCTTCCTTAGTTTATTTAGCTTTTCTAAGTGAATACGGGCATTAGCTCTTCTACAGTTGAGCTGTAAGGCCACCTTGCAACACAACAGTAAATATTTTGTGGCGATTACCCAGGAATGATCCACATTTCTCACACCCAGATGTTAATATTTCACCAGGTTTGTTTAGCGTGAAAGACTAGGTCGGCTCCCAAGATTCGAGGACGCTTCCGATGGCACAATATGCTTTCAACAATTAGCCGAAATATCCTTCCTTCCATCTAAATATTTACAATTAATTTAACTCCCAATAAAATCTGTTTAAGATTCCTTCTTGGAATTTTAAATTTAGCTTTTAAAGTGGTGAATCTCCAATCATTAAAATTGGCATTTGTTAAATATAAAGTGTTCTGGTTTAATTTATATCCATAATTGGCTCAGTCGGTAGGACGGCAAAGGTGTTCAAGCGAATATTGAAACCAACTGTATCAACGGTTAATTTGCCGTCTCGAACTTCATCAACCTACTTGTACTTCAGTCTAAGGAAGAAAGAAGATCTAGAATTGGACATGGTACACTTTGTAATCATATTGTGAGGAAATGTTAAATTGTAACAAAATATTATAATAATTATAATAATATATTATTAAAAACTCACATAATAATTTCAATTAATTTTATAGTTTTGAGTAAATAAAAGTTGTAATCATAAAAATTTAAAAAATGGCAAATTCATCAGATCTGAAACTAATACTAGATGCTATACCAACTTACAACGGTAACCCTAAAACTTTAACCCAATTTATTATAAAAGTAAAATAAATAAATATTTTACTGAGCAATGTACAAAATGTTTCTACTTTACAGCTTCTTACACACAAAAAAAACAAATTGATAGACTAGGGAGATGTCAGTATTTCTCTGCAATAGATTTGGCCAGTGGCTTTCATCAAATAGAGTTGAGTCCAGAGAGTATTCCTAAGACAGCATTCAATGTAGAACGGGGACATTACGAATTCCTAAGAATGCCATTTGGGCTAAAAAATTCACCACCCACGTTCCAACGGGTTATGGACAATATCCTCCGTGGTATCACCAATTGCATGGTATACCTAGACGATATAATTATCTTCAGTGCTAGCCTCCAAGAGCACATTACCAAATTAAAAGAAGTATTCCATCAGTTAACGAAATATAATTTCAAAATCCAACTAAAGATAAAACAGAGTTTCTAAAAAGAGAGATTGGATATTTAGGGCATATCATAACACCTAACGGCATAAAACTGAATAGTGAAAAAATAAAAGTAATACAAAATTACCCAAACCCAAAAACAACTAAACAAATTAAAAGATTTTTAGGAATTTTAGGATATTACAGAAAATTCATTCCTAACTTTGCTAAATTAACAAAACCTTTGACAAAATGATTAAAGAAAAATTCTTCCATTGACATTAATGAGCCAGACTATAAAAACTGTTTTGACTTCTGTAAAAACTTGCTAATTAATGAACCCATTTTACAATTTCCAGACTTTTCCAAAGAATTTATACTGACTACAGACGCTAGCAACTTCGCAATAGGTGCCGTACTCAGTCAAAAAACAGACGGATCTGACCTTCCTATATCCTACGCGAGCAGAACACTGAAGGACACAGAAACTAAACTTTCGACAATAGAAAAAGAACTTCTAGCCATAGTATGGGCTATGAAATATTTCAGATCCTATCTCTTTGGAAGACGATTCAAAATGTTTTGTGATCATCGACCACTACAATGACTCTTTTCACTAAAAGAACCAAACTCCAAACTACTAAGATGGAGATTGAAATTAGAAGAATACAACTATGAAATAATTTACAAAAAAGGATCAAAAAACGTTGTAGCTGATGCATTATCTAGAGTAGAAATAAATACTAACGAAACAAAAGACATAGACAACTTAGATGATATGAGTATAGACGAACTGTTAGAAGAATTTTATACTAAACACCCTGAACTCAGGGAAGAAAACTTAGAAGACCTGAATTTGACCCCAAAGGACCTAGAATTTCAAAGATCCAATACTGACCAATTTCACTCAGATAATGAATCCGTGATAGTAAATATGGACGAAGATGAACCAACCGATGATGACGCAACAATGCATTCTAATTTTAATGGTCATACTGTAGTAAATATACCAATATTAGAAGGACCGATTAACAAATATTTATTTCAGAAGTAGAATGTGCCCCTGCGAAACCGAAGGTTGTCAATTTATTCGACAACTTAAAGCAACGCATATTGGTACAATTTTCAAGAAACGAATTCGAAAAAGATGTTAATTTTATCAGATCCTATATAGTTCCAAAAACTAAATATGGTTTGTATTTAGAAAACGACATCTATGAAAAATTTAATTCTGCATTGGCAATATATTTCAAAGACGCAGATTCTGTGTACGCTTTCTCGAAAGTATATCGGTAAAGCTACGACTTTTTAAATAAACCATTTTTAAAATGTAAGATCTCAAGTTATTATCCATAATTGATGTTTTTAATAGCTTACGTAATGAAATGTCACCCGCTCCTAAATGCACCATCTAAAGTGGAGTAATACTCTCAGTCTGAATGCGGTTTTGCACAACTGTAAATTGTTAATATGTGAGTAAGAGTATTCGCTGATAAGGAAGAGAGTTATTATAGAAAATCATATCAACATTCGTCAGCGTGATAGGGAACATATAACCTTCTCGTTGAGATGAAAAAGGAAAGGTCGTTGATATCCTTTTTGATACGTTGTAGTTTGTATACTGTTGAAGTTTTCCATGTAGAAGCTAGTAAGGTCTTTCTAAAATTTTAGCACCAAATATTAAATATTAACAGTGGATTTGTAGTTCCGTTTGTTGTTGTACAGTTTTATTACTTTATTGGAAAGAAACAGTAATGGAGTTGTGTCGGTCGACCAGGGGATAGATGTTTGCCAGGCACCTCGTCTATCTCTGTAAACCGGTACCGGCCCGTCTTAATAGCCTGTGTATGATAATGGCCAAATACGCAGTTGTCGTGGGTAGGAAAGTCGGCGTGTTTGACTCATGGGCTGAATGCCAGGAACAGGTTCTGGGCTATCCCAAGGCTGTGTACAAAAAGTTCAATACTCAAAGTGAGGCAGAATCGTTTCTAAGGAGTCATTCAACCGCTGTCGGCTCGGAAGCGGACTCTATTAGACAACTACAATTTGTTGACGGTGTGGTACTTGACAAGCATAAATCCAACAAAATGGAGAGCAATCCTAGTAGTTCCGTACTGGCTAGTGTTTACAAAAGAATCTCCTCATTGGAAGAAAAGTTTAATAAATATGTTATGGAGACCACTTCCAAATTGGAAGCTATCAATTCGAGGTTGATATGTATAGAAAGAAAAATAAGTGATTGTCCTGTTGAGGATGCAGGAGAAAAAATGAATGTAAAAAGAATCAAATTGGAAAAATCCCCAGATCAAAATGATTTTGTAATGGACGAAAAAGGTTTTGTTGTTGTATTTACTGATGGTGCATGTTCTTCTAATGGGAAAGCAGGAGCAAAAGCGGGCATTGGTGTATGGTTTAACTATGATCATCCTCTGAACGTCTCGACTCCGGTCAAAGGAACTCCGACTAATAACACGGCAGAGATCCAGGCTGCGAGAGTTGCCATCGATCAAGCGAAGAAAGCTATGATTTCTAAACTCAGTATTCACACAGACTCACAGTTCCTGATAAAATGTATCACTTGCTGGATTTACAAGTGGAAAAAAAACGGTTGGAAGTTGTCCAATGGAGAAAATGTCAAAAATAAAGATGAATTGGTCAAATTGGACAATGCTATTAAAAGTCTTAATGCTATTCAATGGATTCATGTTAAGGGGCACAGTGGTAATGTCGGAAATGAAATGGCAGACAAATTAGCTAGAGCAGGAGCAGAACAATATCAATCAAATGTAATATTTGGAGTTTAATTTTAAATCATAGTTTTTTAAAAACCCAAAATAGAAAATGTTTTAAATGTATATCAGTACAAGCTGAGAATAAACTAAATATTAGCAAATTGTTTTAGAGAGGCTTTTCTTTCTCCCATTTGCTTTAATCCATAGTACTATATGTTTTATACTAAATAATTATATTGTATTCCTGATGAGATTCCAAAAGAACCCATCATTAATCTTGCCCTAAACCATTTATATTTGGTGAAATATTAGATTTTTTAGAATTCAGTTGTTTTTGATATTTTTATTAATTAAAATTTTAAATAAAAGCTAAATTAAGAACAAAATTGAGGGAAAAATGTAAAACCCCTCTTTAATATGACTGCAACACATGGCAAAGCTTAAGAACGTGTATAATATTTTTAAATGAATAAATTAAAATATTAATCCTTATATGCTTAGTGGTAATAATTGATCTATTTAATTATTATAAAATATAATATATAATATTATATACAATATTATAGAAATATAAAATTACATGACTGACTCGTGCACTGTTAATACTTAATTAATTGTATGCAATGGATTTTTAAGCCAGGGGTGACTTGCTGTATTTGGGCAAGAGTATTCTCAGAGATACCATGCATCGTCCCTGTGGGAGCGATTGAAGACCTGTACCATTTTTTGGGGGGTCTGCTCTTTTCCAATTTTTGTGGCTTGTTAGGAAAAAAATATTATGCAGAGATGACATGATAGAATTGTAGAATATTTGAATATATAATATTGAATATTTGAATTTGAAAATTGGATACTATTGTTGAAATATTGTAATTCTGCTCGGAAATATAAGTAAGAATTGGTCTGTAAATTCTTTCATTATGTTGGTAATTCAGTGTTTATTTCACCATGTATAATTGGTTTTATAATTTGAATTGCATGACTGGTTAAACTTTTTTTTTTTTTTTTTTTTTTTTTTTTTTTAAGTTTATCTGATTTTTTTATCATTTACTTTTTAGCTTTATAGTAGTATAATTTAATTTTTGAGTTTGTTAAGATTTTCATATTATTGTAAAAACGTTATGGAATGCTAAAGTCTATTGTTAAATCCATTATATTTCGTGGAGTCCCCAAATAATCTTTCAAGAGATAGCCTGGATCGGAAAGCTGGATAGCCAATTCAAGATAGTTCCGGGGAAACCATAATCCATTAATTTCCTTAACAGTTTTGTGTGATTTACTTTATAAAAAGCTTAAGGAAAAAAGTATACACTGAGTCTACTTGGTGTACAGAGTCTAAGATGCAATTTTGAAATGAGCAGATTAGTAACAGTTGATCTATTAGAGGAAAAACCATGTTGCTGAGGTATAATAAAAGATTTAATGTCATTTCCAAGTTTATTATAAATAATAGAATCAAATATCTTGGTGAACATGGATTGAATAGATATTGGTCTGTATTAGATCTCTCGTTAACTTTATGTAGAGGAATGACAAAAGTGCTTTTCCAAGCATTAGGGAAAATACATGTTTTTAACGACTGGTTCAGAACATAGTGTAAAAGAGCAATAAGAGCCACAGAACAATTTCTAACTAATATATGGAGGTATGCAAACAGGAACAGAAGACTTTTTCATGTTGAGTAATGAGATAGAATTTAGTATTTCATTGTGTGAGATATAGTAATTAGCGATAGTATGAGAAGATGGCATAAAGAGAGAGGTGGTTTCAGGTAGGGAAGTGGGAAGATCAGAACTATCGTCGTAGACTTGGGAGAAATCTTTAGCAAAGAGATTAGCAATGTCATGGCCAGTAGATGAAGGTCATTTCCTAAACGTATGAAAGAACGGCATGGCCTTAGAAGTGTTGACAGAATTCACATAATACTAAAACTTTTTAGTATTAGATTGGAGTGAGTTTTCTGTATCAGAAAGATAATTCTTATAGCAGATATTCGACAGTTTTTTACATTGGACTGTAAGAAATGAAAATTTTGAATAATAATTATTATCAAGAGTTTGCTTGTACAATGAAAGATAATCTTTTTTTGCTTGACTTTTTCAACAAGTTCTAGACAAAACCATCGGATATGGGTAATTATTGCCAGTTTTGGTTTTAGGAACATACATTTCTACAGCTATTGAAAGAACTTGATAAAAATAGTTTAAACATTCATTTACATCTGTAATACTGAATAGAATATCATAAAACTAGTTTAAACATTCATTTATATCTGTAATACTGAATAGAATATCCCAATGGAAATGGGAAAGATAGTTTTGCATGGCATCATAGTCACCCTTGAAAAAATTGTATTCAACATTAGAGAATTTCAAGAAAAATTTACTAAGTTTATATGATGAATAAATATTTAGGGTAGGATGAAAATCGTTTTTATTAACAAGACTAGTAAAGGACTTATGAACTATGGGTTGAAAACAATTGGTAAATATTAAATCTAACTTTCTATTCATAACATTAACTATATTGTTTATCTGCTTTAAAGCTAGTATATTTACAAAGGAGTCATAGAATAACTTGGCTGGTGAGGAGCATAGCACAATCTTCATTGTTCAACCAATCTGGTATATTCAAATCACCACAAAGAATAATCTGGCAGTTTGGAAATTAAGCACTTACATAGCCACCAAATACTTAGTGAAGCCAATGTCAATGAGTATGAAGAGCAGTTCCAGGTTTTGAGAGTTTAGTGGTATACGAACTGATAAATAGCAATTCTTGACACAATAATTATTCAAACCAAGTTCAGAGTCTGAGACTCCAGGTGAGAGCCATGTTTCAGTTACTAGAGTAATATCACAGTCCAAGCTAGATATTACACTTCTGAAGTTGTGTAGTTTAGTGTTTAAACCTATTACATTTTGAAAAAATTAAGCTGAGAGAATGATTTGATCCGTTATTTACTATTTAGGGGTGCCATTGAAATCACTAATAACCAGAATCCATTTTTTTTTTTTTTTTTTTTCAGTTCTTTTAAGATGAGTAGTAATACTGTTGCACTTTGGTTTTGTCATTAGTAGTTGAAATGGAAACAAGACTGGCTTTCTTACTACCTCTGAAGCTATGCTGCAGCAACTGGGCATCTTTTCATTGGAGCAAATCACTTTAATAGGACGGTTTTTGTTTGAAATTTGTTATTTTCCCAGTCTTTGTAACCGAAAAGATTTATTGAATGTTGGAGAAATAATTTTAATTAAACCAATTTTTCATCCTGTTTCAACCTTTCTTGAGTGTTCAAAGTAGTAGCTTTGTCAACATCGAAAATACGATATTCTTCCTTCTTATTGAATGTTCATTTAGTTTTGAAATTATAGATTCAGTAGGGGTACTAACGGGTACTACGCGTCTCTAATAGCCTCTAATACCCAACTCCGACTTTCCACCTTCACGAAGCTTACGCTGGTGAACCCTGTTAACCAACAGACGGAAAGAGGGGTATGGAGGGACAGGAGCTGGACCTGATACCTCCTAATCCTAAACCCAATACCTCACCCCTCTTCCCACCCTATACCCCATCCTAACCCCACTCTCCAGCCCAAATCCAAGGTGTCATGCGTTCCATGCCGATGGATGAATGGCACAGGGGTAACTGTGTCAATAACGGAGCCTCAAGGGCACCAGGCGACACCCTTGAGTAAATAGCCTTACACCGGAGAGAGGGCTCCTCTGATGTGGACCTTTAGATCCCTCTCACTCGTGGGAACCATATGGACAAACCAACAGTATTAAACAAAATACCGGGGGAACCTGCAAAGGAAGACCCCAAAAATCAAATTATGGAAATTGAAGAGGGCGCCGAACCCTCCCCAATACCCATAAACCAAGAACTGGAAGATAATCTTCTTGCATCGCCTTCAGCAGATGTGGGGGGTCTTCGGGAAAAAAACCCAGAAGACGAAACCACTCCAATGGAGGTGACGGAGAAGATTGAACAACTGCGTCTAAAACCCCGAAAAATATCGAGGGCACAAAGTCGAAAAATAGCTATAAACAAAGCTAAGCAACGGGGGGAGCCTATCCTAAAAAGAACTAGGAAAGGAAGACAAAACCCCAATGCAAACCTCCGAACTCCGGCACCAGGGCAAACCACGGGCAGTGCTGACCCCAAAAAATTGGGGCCAACACCAACCAAAAGTGGTAAAAGGGGTAGGTCACTGGGTAGCACCCCATCATCAAGTGGAAGTGCTCCTAGGACATGCCCCAAAAAGAGCAAAACTGGGGGAAGCGGTGTAGAACGGGTGATCCACCCCAAAATGGATGGGGGAGAGAGCTCTGGGACATACCAGCAAGCCCTCAAAGCACTTAAAATGGCCGTGGTGTTGGAGGAATACCCGGAAAAAGAACTAACGACTGATGAGGGCAGAACCATTCAGCGGGCCATCCTGGCAGAGGTCTGGAAGTGCAGAAACTCCCAAGGACCTCAGTTCAGGAATGGATACGTAGAGAAGGGGGCTGTCCTAATAACA
>CM077105.1:85379-120898 GCA_039619505.1 Cimex hemipterus | reverse complement strand
ACATCCCATTTCTAAGTAATGAATAGTAAGTACTCTGAACGGGACCTTAGGCTAGTCGCACGTGCTTCCCACGACGATAATTGTGAGAATTGGTGTCTTGATGACGACTATCGAATGCACTATCGCCATGTAATTTCTAACCATCTTGATAGAAATACTACCGTACAACCATCGTACATGTCATATATCTATCGGTCCGATAGTTGAGAGTAGTTATCGCAAATGTCATAGCTACTGTCGCGCCCATTATCGTGCAAGAACACAACACTCACATTTTCATGAATGCAAATTAATAAAAAATGTCGATACCGGCTCGTTAGTACCTACGCAGCTATGCTAGTAGTTGAAAGAAAAATGACAGTTCGGTCTTCTGAATTTTTGGAAAATACAGACGATTTCCCTCATCCCTGTACGTGGAAGAAAAAATGCCCCCTATTTTAAAAACCGAATTTATACATTCATGAAGCAATACATAAAATCATATGCAAAAAACAAACTTGTTTCCTCCAAGAAGAGCAATAGGGAATTCGCTTCCGTGCTCAAACACAATTCTCATATCGGGTGGCATTCTACGCGCTCTCCAACATGGTGCCAAAGAATTGCATCTTTCAATCAAAAGGTGGAAGACCTCTTCCTACGTGCGGGACACATATATGGGCTTTGGCCCCAAAGTCAGTGTCCGTGTCACTGATGTCAATCTCACATGGCCTATCCTTAATCGAATGAGGAGGCACTTCTACGAATCAGATCATCCGAGGGCCACCCATCAACAGTGGCCTCTGATTCGCGAGATTCACTTTTTCTTGAACAGAACTTTTTTTATACTATATTTTTATATAATTTATATTTATTTTATATAATTATTTTTATTTGTTTATAATTTATCGTATTACTCTTCCATAGACGGAGACAAATAAATGACAATTTCATAATAATATTTTTCATTTTTGGTCATATATGGATTTCACGAAACTGGACGCTTTTTAAGTTAAATCAGACGAAAAGAGGAAAAGAACAGCATCCTGAAATCAACATGAAAATTATTATTATATGATAATGATGGTTGTTCATTCTTTAGAATAGTCTTTGTACATTTATATATGTATTTGGTAGCGAAGATTTTAACGAATGAATTTGAATGAATATTTCTCGTTTTGAATATAGGTAAGCAGAAAATAGGATCAACATGAAATACGGACAAGGTGGTTCACTTTCTAAGTCTTAATCATGGTAAAAGTTCAGCAAGGTTCAATAAATAGCTATATAAAGAGCTACATAGGTTAATACGATAAATAATCTTTCCAACCTCTCCGTTTCATCTTCCCTCAATGAAACGTGAGATACATCAAATATATTATATAATGTTTTAGTTTTGAAACGGTTCTGTATTCAACTATGATCTCTTTAAATTTAAAAAATATTATAGGAAATCAAGAATAAAAAAGATCATTACGAAAGAAATGATAACCCATTTTATTTGTGAAAATGTTCACAAAAAGTAAAATTTGAGATTTTAAAAAACGATTTTTTTCTGTATTTGCTTATTTTCTACGCGTTATAATTAAAAAAAAAATTAAACTTCATAGTGATTTTTTTAATTTACCCACCAGATAAAAACTTGATGGTGTCCATCCTGATTTTGTGAAACTTCGTAGTAAGAAGACAAGTTACTGAAGATGGTCTATATTAGACGGAAACACGTCTGACATAATAAATGTCTATTGTAGAAAACCCAATTTATTTCCTACCCACTATCTTAAACATATAAATTATTATTTTTTTAATTTATTGACACATCAGTGTGGTAAGTTATTTGAGGGATCATCTTTTCACTATAAAAAATTTCTTCGTGTGGTTTGCGGGACGATGTCGTTCCCGATCATTAATTAATTTTCAATAGAATGATAATAACGACTGTAATAGTTCAATAGGTCGTAGTAACTTTTGATTGACTAACAAGTCTTGACTTATAAAAACAACCCAAATTCAGCGCTGAACCTGGTGCATTGCCGAAACGCGCATGACAGACCAACACAGCTAGGATAGACAAATTACATATTAAGAAAAAAATTATAACGATAAATGTACAATATCACATAGTATCCTGCAAACAGCCAAAACTACAGATAACAATGAATTGAAATTGAAAATGCAAAAGACCTGGTTGGCGGCGAAGGCGGTGGCTGCCAACAGAAGAAGCAGGATGAAATACATGTTGTCTGTATGGTGTTCGACTTGAAAGTGAAACGAAGTTGCCCGGGCGGTGGACGGGCTCACCTTTCGTAACATATGTAACTTCCTCTGGCGAAAGAGACCGACCCGTTTCACAACCCAGTCTTTCCTTATGTTTTCCATTTTATTTGCAAATCACAAATATTATAATTCATAAAATGAAAATGGACAGTTACTCTTGGTTTTACTGGCCTCTGCAGTGTAAAAGGTTAATGCCACTAAGCGTTAGTGCACCGTGTCTAGAGGATCTTCAAATTTATTTTCGCCGAGTGGGAAAATGTCTGGGTAATTAGTGAGTGATTTCTATAATAAAGAAGGACCCGATGTATTATACAGGGTGAACTCCATTCCATCCATTTAATTTGGAAACGATTAACTTCAGCAAGCAATGGTCTTATACAGACTCTGTGACCAAAAAAAGGTTTATATCATCTCATGATTGTACGAGAGGAAAATGTTCTTTTGCAACAAAATTTGCAAAAGATTTTTATTTTCTATCCTCGATCAGCTTCCTTTTCTTGTAAGGAGGTATATAACATAATTGTAAGATGTATAAGTTTTTATTAATTAAAAACCAGTGTGCGTAGGAAATTGAAAATCAACAATGAGTGTTATTATTAAGTGTATATTTAGTGCCGGGGATTAAGCGATAACGCGATCACTTGGACCGCGACAGAGGTCGCCTAGAAGAATAGTGTGGTAAACACCTACGAGTGGGAAACTGATAGGGATTCTCCGGAAAACGGTTAGTCCGGATTTTTCTTCGTGGGTATTTCCATTGTTGGAATTTCCACCAGGCGCCTTCCTCACCAGACCACGGCGACGAGCGGGAACTGTTTGTTCGTAATTTTCTGAAAGGATATAGAGGCGGTACATAACAATTCTCCGGCGATGTTCTCTTTTTTAGGAACGGATTTCGGCAGGACTGGAACCCAGGAGGACTCGGCGGATGGTTGTGGCTGGATCAACGATTCCCAAGTAAAATTTACAGAAAAGACTGCATGAAGAAGGAATTTTTGATTGTTTAATTTTAACGATTTACTATTGTAGTTAGTCGAGGACTAGTTTCTAGTTTATTTTATAGCTTACTAAGGAAAAAAGTACCTATTTTAATTTTACTCTGTTTAGTTATATAATAAATCGCCCCATTGTTAAGTGGATTCTCATTTTTATTTTTTCCCCACCTTATTAATCTACTTTTTTGTTTGGCTCGATTGTTTTGCATGGCCAGGTACCTAGTTATAGTCGGTCCGAACGGTGCCAAAACGGCCAGAAACAGATGAAGTCTGGGGCGACAGCGATGTCAGAGTGAGTGAGAGCACCGTTCAGAAATGGTTAAAACATTTCGAGATGGAAATTTCTTCAAGACAAAGAAGATCGTGGAAGGAATTCTTCCCTAGATGATGGATGTTCTGCAAGCCTTGATCGAAGAAATCCCAGAATTTGCAGGGAATCTTTCAGTTAGCAAATCGACGGTCGCTGACTACCTAAAGGTGAACCAGGAGGTTGGATTCCTGACAGGACATTGCCATTTCCTAAAGCACATGCACCGGTTAGGAATACAGACAGAAGAAACACTGTTCAGATACTGCCAGGAAAAGGAGTAGACAGATTCTATGTGTCTGTGAAGGCCTGTGGATGCCAAGAAAAGCTATGAAGTAGATGATGCTGGCTAATGTCTTATAAAATATAGGGGAGCACAATAATTCAGTATGCAGTAACCCTTGTGGCCGCCTCTTTTACCCCTATCCCTGTCCGTACGAAAGATTTCGCCCTCAAAAAACTATAAAATATGACAATATGTTGGGTTAAAGTCATGCGGGTATTCATTTCAACGAAGCAGTAGACGCATTGGCGAAGGAGGTCATTATATCTGGTGTATCCTATCAGATTAAAATTCCCAAAATAAACTTTTTATTTTCAATCAATTGTGGTCTACATATGGGATAAAGATCAGCCACAGTGGTGAGTACTATCGAGCTTAAATCCCAAAGCTAAAAACAAACCGTACTTTTCGGAAGGAGATGGACAAAAGGAATTTTATTCCACTATTTTCAGAATGAAAACTAACCATGGCTTGTGGGGGAATTATAAATATACAGTTGGAATAAGCATATCCCCTAACTTCCATCCATCAAATTCCAGTCATAATACTAGAATGCTCAGAGTATGAAAACCAGAGAAAACTATTGGATTATCTTTACAGTGAACCTAGTATATTTGGCCCAAAAGTCTTGAAACGCTGTTGGCAAGTAGCAACGTTTTTGAGTTAATTTACAAATTTCTTAAATTAGTTAACATTTCTTTTTAAGGTTTAAGGGGAGGGCGTCCTCCTGTCTCCTTCCTTTTCCCGCTCGAGTAAAGAAAAAAACAATAAAATAAAACAATTTAAAAAAATATTTTAAATAAATAAATACATTAAACACAACTTATTAAAACTAACACTTACCATAATAACCATAATAAATATTACAAAAATCATATAGCAATATTTCCAAAGGAAAAAGCCAAAAGTAGAAGAAGAAGAAAAACGGACCCAACCTTGGGAGAATACGATTTACAAAACGTTTTTATAAGTTTGATAGGCAACAAATTATTCTTAAGGAGCTAGGTTCTTTCTTAGCCTTTTTACTGGTTTTAGAAGCATTTTATTTGGGCACTTTTATAGAGTTTATAAACTCGAGTCAAGCAGTTGTTCAGGAAATCTCCCGTTGCTTATTCTTTCAACGTAATGAGACTCCTTTCGAAGAATTTAGTTAATAATGAGTCAATAGAGCCCGAATCCATTGTTAAACAGTTTTTTTGCGAGAGTTCGCATTTGCAGAGGTCATATCAACTTAAGGGTGTCGTGTTGAAAAAGAGCCCATTTGTGAGTATGTCGGGTTTGAGTGAGCTGGGCGTTTCGAACCCGCGGTACCTTACAGTACCGTGCCATCGCCTAGTTCAGTAGCTTCAGTGCTACATGGTTTCGTTGCGAAAAAATGTTAAGAAATTTTAACAATAGTGATGATAGGGATAGTACTTGCCTTTGAGGAAGATGTCAATTGGCGAAGAAATCATCGCAGAAGGAGAAGAATGTTGGTTCACGACGCATAAAAAAAAATATGTGTTAAAGGGGATCTTACTCGCTCATTCTAAATCCAAAGTGCGATGAGACGAAGTTTTATTTAAAACCATAAATTTTTGGTAACATAAAATTGGCGATTGTCATTTCTCCAATTTGTACTTATATGACGCTTCCGCTCCTCTTTGATCTTTCTAATTTACACTCCTAGATGTAGTAGGTTAACGTAATGTAAGGTTTTATTGTTGTCTGCCTCGCTTGCATCAATTTTGTCGATAACTTTGATTAAAACCATTAATAAATGACAGTGCTTACGAGAATAATTCCACCGAGTAGAATGCTGAGTTTCGTTAATAGATTATCAGAAGAGTCGCATCTGTTGGCCGACTCTATGCTCGCCTGGCAGGTCAAAGGTTTTGGCAAATTGGATAAATTAGAGCTAGGACCATATCGGAGGCCGATCTTGGCCAAACCGAAAGACATTTTGGTCAAAGTGAAAGCAACATCTGTGAACCCTATAGACGTAGCGATGTTAGGTAAATTGTGCAGCAATGGTTTATTTAAGAAGGGTCGAAAAAAACCTATGTATCAGTATTGACAGAGTTGCTTACACTTCAAAAACCTTTTGGATATTTTGTTCGATTAGTAGTTTGTCCTGGTCCTCTGAGTAAATGAACAATTTTCAAAAGATTATTTAGAGATTGTGAAATGCGGTCTGGTGTGATGTAGGTTTTAGAAACACATTTTCTTTATTGTGCCAACATTTAGAGCACTCTCAACAGAAGAATGACACATCTACACAGATGATCTCAAGAAAGATTGAAACGCTGGCACGATAAAGAAATGTCACAACAGACTGCATCTCTCTATCTCTGAATAATCATTGACTAATGGTTCCCTCATATGACTCAATATCAGTTCCCACTTTCATGTCAGTATTTAAACAAACTGATGTTTAACTAAACTTTAATCAGACCTTGAGAAAAAATATATATTACAATTGTATGACAGTCAAAAATTACACTTCGGCTACTCCACACTTACATACATGTAAAATTCATAAAGTTATACGTACTTAAAGTTTCACAAGTAAGAAAGATACTCAGTTTGCTGCCATATGATGATTATGGAGTAAAGTGAAATGTGCCCAAAGAAAAAAAGCCCCCCCCCCCCAAAAAAAAAGGCATTGTATTTTCTTGTTTATTTCAAACTATATGTAATTTTATCATTATATTAAATAGTACTTACATCATCTGCGGTATTAACCCTACCGTCAGGGTGTTGAGTTTTTGAAAAAAAATACCCTTTTGTAAGTATTCAGGTTCGAATGCAGGGCTACTTGGGTTCTTATTTTAATGTAAACTTAACTGTTTTAATGTTTAATGTAAATTAAATAACATCAGAAATTTAAGTTTTAATAAAAAATTAATTATGATGGTTTGAAAGAAAATTCACCAAAAGTGGAAAATCATTTAGAGATAGATTAAATTTTAATCTGTAAGTAAATGATTTTCCAGTGTTTTGGATGAACATTCTTTCAAACCATCATAAGCAAATAATTTTTTATTAAAACTAATGAATTTCTGATCTTGTTTGATTTGGTTTATATTAAAATGTGTGCTGTAATTAATATAAAGATAATAGTACATATAGTTTACAATAAACAACAAATATGAATGTCTGGTTGTTTGCTTTTCAGTACACAAAGTTTTCCATTTATAGGATATTTAATAACGTAATAATTTACAAACCTGAAGAATCTTTTTTAACTCATTAATTATAATTGGTAATTAATTAATATAGTTGGTGATAAACTGAAATTTATTTCTGTACAACCTTTTGATAGGTAAATTTACAACTTAATGTACAAGTTCTAAAATATAAAAATTATAAAAAAATTTGGTCAGCTTTGATAATTGTTATGTTTGAAACAAATTTTGTTGTATTTACAAAATAGATTGTTAATGAAAACAGTGGTCGGTACTTAATTGTTGCATTTAGGAGGATATGGAGTTGCTATTTTGGATCTGATGAGAAAATGTGATCTGTCATCTGACAAACAAGAAAATTTTCCAATGATTTTGGGACGAGATTTCTCTGGAGAAGTGCTCGCTAAAGGAACCGATGTAAGATCAGATGTCAACATTGGTGACAAAGTCTATGGTGTTATTCCAGTTCATGCCCTGGGATGCCATTCAGAGTTAGTTATTGCGGATGATGGATTGGTATTAACAATTAGTACTGTTTCACTAATATTTCTCATACATTACATACAGTATATGTATATGCTTACAGATTGCACATAAACCAGAGCATTTGAGTTATGAAGAATGTGCTGGCATTATGTATGCTGCGATGACTGCATGGTCAGCTTTGAAAATTACTGGTGATTTATTAATAACAGGAGGAGATAACAAACGAGCACTTGTTATTGGTGGATCGGGTGGTGTTGGAACAATTGCAATCCAATTACTCAAATCATGGGGAGCTGAGGTACTTTCACAACAAAGCTTTATACAAAAACTACAAGTTGCATTGAATTCTGCTTCAAATTTTAAAATGTTCTTTGCTTCACACCTCCAAAAATTTATTTGCTGTAGTTGTTTAATTCCCCATCGAAAATACCACATCACCTATAAATCTTGAGATATTTTAGTTTTTCCTCTAATCCACAAGTTATTTATTTATAATTACATTAATATCATTTGTTACTTGACAGACATCAGGGATTGCTATTAATTACTGTTTACCAACGAACAAAAAATAAATGTTTTTCTCATTCATTTCAATATTTCTGTCAAATATTTTTACATTTTGTTAGCCCCAGTTTCCAATTTTCATTCATACTTTTAATTTCATTTTTCATTACTCCTCATCACTCTCCATGAAGTACTGAAATCATTTCACTACATTGCTTTCACATTCATTATACATCAGTTTTATGGGCTGTTTAAAGGTACAGGGAAACTGGAACTCACTTGAGATAACCATTTCAGTGGAATACAATGCGATGTGGAGGGGCAATCCAATATCTTCTGCCATTAAAAACTTGTTCAATAGTATTTGGGTGATATCAACTTCAGTCTTGTTTTTTGGACATAATTAACCAATTAAATATTCTTGTCCTCTCAACCAAAAACCTTAGATAAAAAGAATAATTAATTGGAAAATGTAATATTTTGGGGGTGGTCAAACATTGCTGGAGCAATAGAGGGAATGAAAGTTTGATTTGAACCCAGTCCCAGGTGACTGGCAGTCACTCATCTAGGTAGAATAGAACAAAGTATTGTCTGGGTATGTCTTCGATTGTTTTTCCTCCGTGGTGGATGCTCAGCCATTGGAATGATTAATCATCAACGAGTTAAATCGTTCATACATCATGCATCCCTTAAAATAAATAGATATTAAAAAATTTGTGTTGACTTCTCAGACCTTTCGTTTTATGTAAAACCACATGCTCTTATAAAAAACAAAAATTCCAGAGATTTTTTTAATGAGAAGTATAAATTATTTTGTTATTTTCTTAATTTTTACTAAGTTTAATAATTATTTTAATACTTAAGCACATATTTAAAGGTCTTTAGTATGTATTCAAAAAGTAGCGATAAAACGCAAGTCAATGTAATCGTGTCAGTACACAAACATTATATACAATGCTGAATATTCATTTTTAATGTTGGTAAAGAACTTTCCTCTATTTAATAATGAAGAAGTGGGAAGTGTGACATTCATCCATGGGGTCAGTGTTGTGATGAACCTGTAGTCATTTCTGGTTATTTTTGATCTGCCTATCCTCACTGATTTGGTATGCCACACATGTTGGGGGGGGATGATTTCCACATTCTTTTATGTTTGGTAGGTAGGGGAAAATTATTAGAAATGGCGGAAGTACATAATCAGGAATGTCAAACCTTATGCATTATTCTGGGAAATTTTTCATGGCATTTTGTTATTGAAACTGCATTCAGGTCAAATCAGATTATAAATATTTGTTACTTCAAAATGTCCATTTCTATTATTCTTTACTGAATTTAACATTTTTCATTTCACAGGTTGTGACTACATGTCAACCTGATGCAATTCCTATTGTAGAAAAACTGAAACCTAACCTTATTGTTGATTACACCCAATCCAGTTGGTTAAAAGACCTTCAATCCTGTGGAAAGTAAAATAAACAACAATTTAGTTAAAGATGATTTGAATAAGAGTGAGTTTTGAATTTTCAGGTTTGATTTAATATTGGACGCCTGTGGAAATGTTACACCTTCGGTTTTTATCCCCTTGCTCTCACAGTGGAATAACTCAAAATTTATCACTTTGAGATCACCTCTTCTGAAAAACACTGACTCCTCTGGAATAATTGGAGGTATGTTTCAAAACGTCGGAAAACTTTTGACATCTAATGTTTGCTCCGGTGCAATATCAAAAGGAAGCACAGTCAGATGGGCTTACTTTCTGCCTGTACGGACTGCTGTCACTGAAATTGCTAGTCTTGTGGCTAAGAAACAAGTATGTACAAAAAAAAGATAACCAAATAATTATAAATCCACATATAATATATGTATGTTGTAGATATCTCCAGTTGTTGAGAAGGTTTTTCCATTTACAGACCTGCCTTCAGCCTATAGTAGAGTAAATGAAGGCCATCTAAGAGGGAAAGTGATAATTTCTTTAAAATAACTAGTCTGGACAGTTTGAATTAGGATAGCTAAAGACTTGTGATACTTAAAATGTTTCCTTTTGTATTTGTAATTAAGTTTGATTAAAATGTAAATAAATTTTTACTGCCTGAAACTTGCAAAGTTCAATAATTTGTATGTTTATTAACATGACTCTTCATGGAACCCTGTATTGAAAATAAAGATACTAAGGGAAGATTTTAGGAGGCTTTTATTTATGGTTTCCTCAATCACTTTTATATCCTCCTACTTTCATTTAAATTTAAAAAGTACAAATAAAAGTTTATACTTTTCAGGTTGCGTTTATATTTTCAATATTTGAGAATAGTCAGGTTACTCTGTCAACAAACTCATTAATTCAATAGGTATGAAACCAAAGTTTTATGAAATATTAACAATAGTTTCCAAGTATTCATGATGGGAATTTATTTCTCGAAAGTTTAACGAAGGCACTGTTGTTTTCTTTAATTAGAATACATATTAAAGGCTGATATTAATAATAATGAGATTATCAATTATTGTTTATCTGGTGATTCATTTTTATTTTGTTTTGATATTATTTATTATTATGTGTTGCTTCTATGGATCTCACATTTCTTTACTAAAGAAAAAATTCTTTACTGATAATATTAATACTAATAATAATAGTTTAAATGTTACGATGAAGTGGATTCATCCTTGAAAGCTTGATAAGGGAGCCTGTTTTCTTTTCTTTCTACTCAGATTTATCCACTTTTTCAAGAGTGATTTGCTCTTGGTACCAAGTTAACAGCTAAAACAATATAAAATGTATTGTGTTAGCCAATGTAATAAAATTATTAATACTAAATTGTGTTGAGAAGGGTGAAAATCTTAAAAAAAGTTGATTGCTGAGTTTGGAGTTGGCGAACCAACCATTTGTGATATAGTGAAGACATTTTTGATTTCATATCAGCTCAAATGAGGAAAACTGAAAAGTTTTATGAGTCGTGAGTGGTTGGTGTTGCCAGTCCAAACTCCAGATTTGAACCCAATTTAACTATATTTGGGACCAACTTAAGTGACAAGTTGGTTGTTGAAACCTAGATCCTAACTCCCTTGATGATTTGGAAACAGTTGTTCTTGGTTGGAATTCATCAGGATTTTACCAGAAATCTTTTCAAAGGAATGCAGGAGGTGCATCATGCAACAGATATGATTCGTGCTAGAGGTGGAAATATTTGGTAGTAAAGGGGACAAAAAAGTTTGTTGTTTTTACATTTACATTTGCAAATGCTTTTAGAATTAGGTAATAAACATTTTATTTTTAAATGTCATTTTTACAACTAAGCCTATTTGATTTGCAAAATATGAATAAATCTTAATACAGTAATCCCTTATCATTCGCGGGGGTTTGGTTCCTGAAAATTACTGTGTAATTTAAATCCGTGAATATGGAGTCTTATTTTCCTATGTTATAAGGAGGGTTACGTTCCATGATTGAAAAAAATTGTGATAAGTTTTAAATAAAAAAAATATTTTTTTTATTTCATTGATGAAAGAGAAATGAAACCATTCTTTGAATAAAGCACTAGTCACCCATGCTTTGGTGTTTGATCTCCAGAAACTGGGAGCTCATCTTTACTTTTTCCGTTAAGGGGTCTTGGGTTTTGGGATCTGTAGATCAATGTTGCCTTTAACCACCAGATGCATTGGCACAAAGTAATAAGTTGATACAATCTTTGGCTGCCTTAAATCCTGGAGCTGTTTCAGCATTTGCAATGAACGTGCGACTTGGCATCTTCTCCCAGAAAAGTCCCGTTTCATCACCATTGAAAACTTGCTGAGGTGAGTAACCATTGTCTTCTATGATTTTTTGGAGTGTCGCTGGAAATTGTTCTGCTGCTTTATGATCTGCTGATGCTGCTTCTCCAACTAATTTCAAGTTGTGTAGATTGAGGCTTTTTGGAAATTCTCAAACCACCCTTTGCTGGCTTGGAAATCAGAATTTTCATTAATCGTATCATTTTGCCTTAACTCTTATCAATGCCGAGCTTAAGGGCAATCTCTTTTGCGCCATGTCTTCTATCCATAGACCTAATGCTTTTTCAGTTTCTTCCAGCCCTTTGTTTCAAATTTGGCACACTCTTTTTGCCGAAGAAGAAGCTGCTACATTGTGCTTTATAGAGGCCTCTTTTGACTTTATGGAAGGAACAGTTGATTCAGTTTTTTTTGGTTTACTCGAGTGTTATTTTTCCGCGAATACACAAGTCCGATCTTCCATGAATGTTAAATCTTACCTCATTTTTCATATGCGAATAGTGAAAACCACAAATGTCAAACCCGCGAATGTTAAGGGATTTCTGTATATAAAAATTTATGGGTGGTGCATTTTCTCCATTTATGTATAATTTAAGTAAGAATTTTTAAAAAGCATAGCAATTTTTAATATTTCGAACTCTCTTCTGGATAGTTGGAACATTGTAAATTCAGACTTGATAATTTTTGTAGGCCCTTGGGGTTTTTTGAATTATCGAGTGTCAACACATGAACTAATTTATTCATTACATTTATTTCATATTTATAATTACAAATGTTGTATTAATTAAAAATTTTCACATATGCTAAATTTGTTATTTGAGTCGCATGTAAGAGAAGTTGCGCAGTGCCAACACTTTCATTTTCAGCTCATTTTTTAAAATAAAGCAAATTCTCTTACAAGACTGTGGGAAAGATAAATAAAAATGATACTCAATGATGAAAGGCAAGGTGAAAATTTTGTATTATTAACTTCTGTAGTGTAAAATTAGAGATATTTCCATAAGAATATAACGGGCAGCCCTGCTAGTATAACAGTGCAGAGTACATAATACAAAATATATACTGAAATAATCGTTACATTACGATAATTAAGTTAATTGCATTATTAATTGTATAAAATGCTTAATTTCGTGAAAAAATTTAGAATATTTTTAAGGAAAACGAGTACTTTAAGTGCTAATAATAAGGTGCGTGTAGTATGTAATATTTCTACTTGGGGTTTTGAGATTTTGAGTTGTTTATATTCTCTGGTCTTACTGATCTATTTATTTTTTATGTTTTGGTGTAATAGATGAGCTGTGTGATACGTTCAAATTATAGGTAGATCACTTGCATACCTCCACAAAATATCTCCCAGTTAAATAATTAGGTTACAGTGGTAAAATGTGATATATTGATTATCAATATTAAATTATATATGTTATGAGTCATGAAAAAAGACCGATTTCATTTTCTTGTAAATTGTAATCCCCTATATACTTTGTTTTTCAAATTTAATTAGATTTGATACTACTTTAATGCACAGACTAAACTAAAAATGATCTCATCTTGCTTTAAGTTTTGTCTTAAAGTGTGGTTAAAAAACACAATTGTAAAATTTGAAATTTTAGTAATATTATGCCATTATTGGAAACATAAAGTTTTCCATTGCCGAAACAACCTGTTTGATGCAGCAATTTAGAAAAGAGGATGATCTCTCTGAACAGATGTATGCAGATGGTTCCAAAAATTCAAAGTTTCGAAGTTGACATTAGCCTCAAGAGGAAAGAGTGTTCTAGATGAAAATCATACAATGAGGAAGCTCTGTGGAACTCTGTTGAGACAGACCCAACGAAAAATGCTTGGGAATAGGCAAGACAGGTTAGACCAACCCACCATAAATTGTTGACTACATAACTCGGGGACAGTTAATAGCTCATTAAGAGTGGATCCTCATTGAGCAGGCTCGATGCAGAGTATATATTTGTCAACATCTTTTGAAAAGCCCAAATAATCTTTGGATTATCAAAAGAATAGTTTCTTGCAATCAAAAGTGGATATATTGGAGGAAACACCCCCCACCCCCCAAAAAATAAATAAATAAATAAACACTTGCTGCAAATACTTCTGTTCAAAACCCAAAGAGTGGTATTCTGAAGAAATACACAATTGCAAAAACCACAGTGGTATACACATTGAATATTTAACAAAGTTTCAAAATAAAATTATTTTTATGTTCGCAAGGAAAACGGTTATTTTTTATGACTCGCCCTATTAATATTATCTACAAATTTCCTTTTGAAAAAAAAATTGTTTTTAAACCTCAAATTTTAAACTAACTGAATACTTTAGAACAGAATATTAACTGGGTAAACAGGCCATCAGTGCAAGCTTACACTTAATCTTAAAAGAAAATCCCAAATTTTTGCATTTCACAAAGAAGGCCCACTTGCAAACAATGTGAAGTGAATGGAAATTAATTGATAAAACAAACCAGTATTAATGTTAAGATGTTATCTTAACCACCAGTCTTTCTGTTATCCCACACTTATTGGAGGGTATACTTCATGAAAAAAGGAGGGTAAAATTTCCTCGGCAAGCTACTAACTCTTTTCAATAAATATAAGGTGTTTCAATCAAATTGTCCTCCCATATCTTAAATGGAGTTTAAGTTAGGTTTTGAGGCTAACTAGGTACTTGATAAAATGCTTGATTTCTTTATTAATTCTTTTCCCTACCTAATGCCACGCCACATTTCATATATCTTCAAGTATTGCCTTAGAGCATTAAACTTACCCCCTCTCGTAATCCCAGTTTATTTGCTGAGGAAATTATAAATAAAAATACATTTTGATTAAAAAATTGGTCAAACCTCTGTTGGAATATAACTCTCCATTTGATAATTCACCTCTGTACATCTCTTTCTGGAAGGGCCATTTATCTATTTTATCAGCAACAGTAAGTTCAGCTAATTAAAAAGAGATCACAACATGTACCACTTCTACTATGCATTTTTCTCTCTATACTCATCCAAACCCAGGCTCACCTAAAATGTGTAGCCTTCTAGCTGACCATTCAAAGGGACTGTCATTTTCTCAATAACATGGATTTTTAAGTTATAAGGAAAATTATAATAATAATTATATACAATATAATTTAAATTTTGAGGAAAATCCATTCTAGGGATGTAGAAGAAATGTTTCATTCGGGGTGTGTGTTTTAGGTATTCTGACTAGCACCATTCCTTTTTTGGTGATGTAGTGGCTTTGTGCTTCTCATGTATTACAGTTCCTCAATTCTACAATAAATTGTTCCCCTCTTCTCATTGATTACGCATGGGCTTGCCTGGTCTCTTCGATTCCAAAGTATCTAGTTTCAGTTCTGTATATTTTTTATACAATCTGCTCAACCCTGACAGACGATTTATTACCATTCCGTATAGTAGAATATTTACTTTTAACTGTACACACATATTTAGTTGCATTGTATCTTATTGTTTTTGGTTGAGGGGTTCTACTACTTTGGAAAAATAGTAATTCGATATCATGTTGCACTAAGATTTATACATTTGCTTTTGCTACAAGAGGAGGAGAAAGTGCAGTATATGATACTTAAAAAAATTATAAAGTCTTTTCTATATTGTGTGGATTTTATTCAGGGTTTTAATGGTCAGTGGCCAACGAGAGTATTATCAGGAGTACAGCCAACAGGTGCCATTCATATTGGAAACTACTTTGGTGCTGTTGAAAAATGGATAAGAATGCAGGATGATGAGGATGTTATACTTGGCATTGTTGACCTCCACTCTATTACTTTGCCACAGGTTGAGCAAGACATCAGAGTCCATGCAAATTCTAATACATAATTTTCAGGACCCAACGAAACTTAAGTCTTCAATCCGAGAAATGACAGCTGCCCTCCTTGCCTGCGGAGTAGATCCTACAAAATGCATAATTTTCCAGCAGTCCAAGGTAAGAATAGGATTATTCATGTGGAAAAGGGAATTTCTGATCAATGTTAGGGAGAATTCTTAATTAGTGAGAATAAAAATGAGAACTTTGTTACTTTTAATGCCCACATACAGGCATTTAGTATTTGGCCTTAGCTTTTGGAACTTCAGTACACTTCAGGATACTGATAGTTCGTTCAGATAATTGTTCAGTTTTATGGAGAATTTTCCCCTTCAAAATTGGGGGTGCCTCATTTCATTTATTGAAATGTAGTAACTGGGCAGCAAAATCCCTCAAGCAGGTTTACATCGTAACGCAAATACCTATAAAACTATTCCTTAGTCTAAGCTCTTCTTCTTTTGTGCTGCTTTGTAGTTTTATCCTCCTCCAGTGATGAAATTACAATCAAAACAGAAAAATCTAACTTCCTCATTCTCAACTCAAATTAAATTCCTTGTATCATCAAAGCTTTTTTTGAGGCATATGCTATTAATAGCAGGAAGAACAGACTCAACTGAAGGAAAACTACAAAAGCTGAACTGTATCTACTCATGATTTTTTCATTTGGTTTGTTCTTTCAATTGGGATTCAGGCATACTAACAGATAAACTGAGGAGTATAACTTTATAGTTCAAGATAAACAATGTAGTACTATTTTTTATTTACATTGTACTATTACTTATTTAGTCACAGTCTTCTCATTCAACAAGACAGGCCCAACTCTGAATCCTTTTTATGAGAAACAGAGCCCCAGAGGTTTTGATTGAACCTGAATATAGCCGATCAGGTGCCTTTTTATAATAAAATTTAATTAAAGTTTGAAAACAATTTATTAATTACACAACAAAATAACAATTGAAATCAATAAACTTCCTTTTTAAATTTTAAACAAACAATTAAAACTTTTTATATGTAAATAAACAGAAATTTCATGCAAACCGTTTGGAATAAGAGTTGGTGGGTACTCACTGTTTACAGTCAATCCTCAGTGGACCGAAGCACTCTCTGTTAGGGAATACAACACGTTTGAGGATTGCACACTTCTTTTGTCTATCATCTACACAGAATGGACTTGTTCACTTCTAGGCACTCGAATGTCTCTTCCTCATTCTCCAGATCCTCTTTTTATTTTTTACTCTAGGCCTAATCATATATATATATATATATATAAAGTTATGTAAAATTATCTGTTTACAACGCCTAGATGCAGGTGGAGTTTTTAAAAACGGAACCCGCACTTTAAGTTATTTAACTTATATATATATAATGTTTATGTAATTGATGATTGAATTTATCCTGTGGCATTGTTATCAATTTTTTAAGCTCTTAAAAATAACATTTAGAAGTGTCGTAGGTTCCTCAACATGCATTGCTCAGTTGGGTACTTGGAACACTGACAACTATGACCAGACTGTATCATTTTCCTCAGTATAAAGAAAAATCCTCAGTTTTAAAAGATGTACCGTTGGGTCTATTCACTTACCCTGTCTTGCAGGCTGCTGATATACTTTTATATAAGTGAGTTTTTCCTTCTTTTACATTTTTCTTTTAATACTATTTCTGTGTACTTTAGAGCAACTCATGTTCCTGTTGGTGAAGACCAGGTCCAGCATTTAAACCTTGCTCAACATTTGGTTCACACATTCAATAACAAATTTGGTGTTACATTCCCACAGCCCGTTTGCATTGTTGATGGTAATTGTTTTCTTAAAAACTGCCAACATTATTGTATAAAAAATCATTCAATTTGACAGACAAGTATGGAAGTGGAAGGATTAGAAGTTTAAAAGAGCCAGACAAAAAAATGTCTAAATCTCACGTGAGTGCTAGAAGTAGAATTGAGTTAACTGACTCTGCAGAAGAGATAGTCAGAAAAATAAAAAGAGCTGTTACTGACTTCACTTCAGAAGTCACATATGATCCAATAGGTAGGCCTGGAGTTGCCAATTTAATAGATATACACTGCCTTGCCACTGGTAAAACCCGAGAAGAAGTCTGTAATGATTCAAAAGGAATAGATACTGGAAAGTAAGTGTTGATATATCATTTGCAATGTGTAAAATAAGTTAATCCAAATATTATTTTAGGTACAAATCAATAGTTGCTGATGCTCTAGTTAGCAAATTTATGCCGATTAGGGGAGAAATTTTCAGAATCCTAGACTCTCCCGATTACATACAAAATATCCTTGAGAAAGGATCTGAGAGTGCAAGAGAAATTGCTGAAAGCACATGGAATGAAGTTGTACAAAAAGTTGGTTTGGACTCATTTGTTAGCAATGGACAAAAAGTAATTTCAGTTGGACAATAGTAATAGTATTCAAAACATTATAAATTATTTTTTCTCCACTAAAGAATAATCTGATGGAAAAACAGTTGGTAGGATAAACTTCTACATAAATTCAGACTAAAGAGGTGTGGTAATGATTTGCTGTCTGCTGTAATACAAGTTATATGACGGATATAAAAATATAATAAATAAATATGCCAGTTAGTTTTTATATGATGTATTCATTGTAAATTTAATACATCCAATTTAATTGGAGAAAAAAACAAAAATTTACTTTATTCAAAGTTACAGAAATAATTTGTTAACTACTTATTTCAATCCCAAAAATAATTCACTTTTAATATTTTATATAGATATCATATTGTTATATAGTTTTTATATTACTTACCATACTATGTAGTTACTTTCAGGGCTTTTATTGTTATTAGTTTTAGCAAAACTAATTATTAAAGTATGCTATAATTACCAGTATATCCATCAAAAATTAAAAATGTTTTTAGGTACTAGTTTCCTATTTAGTCCGGTTCACATAAACATTGTACATATACTAATAAAACAAGAATTAAGAGAAGAAGCATTGAAAAAAGTGTTGATATAAATGTTAGAAGAAACAACAGTTGAAATTGTTAAACTAATAATTAATCAATTAATTAGTGGGAGTTTGGTGGAGGGAGAGGCAAACGAATTAGAAATATTGATGTCAGTTCACTTGCTATAAGGTGAAACCTTTCTCTAGAACTTCTTGAGAGGCGCAAAACAGTTCAGTTGTTGTACAAAAAATCTCAACTGATCTGAGCAGCATTAGAGTAAGATCTAGTTTTTGGATGAGTCGAGGTTATGTTGAGGCTGAGAGATGGTTTGAAGAAGACCCCACTGCATTTTCACTCCAAGAAGCTATGGAGGGTGGTGGTGTCTTGCAGGCAGATAAGATATGGGAGGTCGCACGAACTTGGCAATATTCCTCAGAGAACTGGGTTACCACTTCACTAGGCTACTTAAATACACAGAGGAGGCTGTACCTTGGCTACCCAAATCTTAAAATGGTTGATGCACCATATCGAGATTGAATGCAATTTGAATCTTACAGGTATGCTATAAAAAAACCGATCAGATTTACAAAATTTGCATGATCAAATTTTTGAGAGGATTTCCATGGGAGCTTTTAAAGAGTGTACAATTTTTCTTCTATACAATAAAATGACAAATGTGTATATAATTATTGAGGTTTTACAATTACAACACTACCTAAAATACTATCTGCTTCAAAATGCAAAAAACAAATTTTTTTAAACCTGCTGGAACAACTAACACGATTTGTGTGAGCAGTTGGAATATGAGATAAAAGTAGAATGGAAGACAATATATGCAGACCATTTAGCTATATTCTACTGATCACCCTTTGGGCCTGTAAAGAAATATAAACCTACTGTTAAATTTTGATCTAAATAGTGGTTGGAAGTAACCTGAGTAAATTCTTTTCTTTGTAGGGGAGATGAGAAAAATTGTAATTGAGCCAATCAAATTTTTACATGAATGTTTATTTCAGAGCTAAAACAGAAACCAATGCTGTGAAAATAACACTTGATATGCCTGGAGGTCTGTGGTCAGCAATACTTCTCTGCCAAGGAAAATATTTTAATGACCCACACAGATTTGATTTTATGTTTCTCATGTCAGCGGTTACCATGAATTGATTGTTAAATTTTTCTTAAAGTTTGAGCAGATTTTTGGGTTCATCAAGTCTTGTTATTACATACACTCAATTTGTTAAAATACAAAACAACTTGAACTAATGAACATAAATTGTTAATTTTCATTATTGGGTTTAATAAAAAGATAAATGTACAAGGTTAAAACCAGTGCGTTTATTTTACAAACAAAAAAAATATTTTTATTTAAAATTAATTAACAATAAAGTTGCAGTATTATACAAAAATTACTTTTTAATATACAATTTTTTTAAAAGTTTTTGATTGCATGATATATTTTAGAACAAAGTATGATATACATACTGCATCTCACGATATCTCAATAACAATCCATAAAATGTATCTAGTCACTCATGTTTCACTATATTTAGAGCCTACGACACAGACCCTGGTAAAAGTTTACTTTTTGCAGCGATATGAAATAGCATTCGGAAATCATCACTACTGCTCAATTCACTTTCAAATGTAAATTCATTTTCATTTGAGATTTTATTGTGGTAAGACAGGGTAGCAAAGCTCATGTATGGTATTTCTTCATTTGTGGAAAATTTATCATCCAATAAGTTACTCTCACTATCTATTGGTTGGGGATGGATGAAAGAAAGGAAGAAACAGAAATTGAATGTTTTTTCCGTATATTTGTTTTAAAATACCAAAAATTTCATGGAAAATTTGAAGACTGAATTAGAATAATTTGGGATAGTGAATTAGAACCTAATGCCAAGTCTAGCTCAAAATGTTAAAAAGTTGCATGAGGTTGAAACAATTGGTTTCCTCTATAAATAATTACTGTGGGGTTTGCCCTCAATCTAAGCATAGGCTTGTAGAAACATACTCACATTATTTCTATACATAATAAGGTGGAGTAAAATACAAATATTTTAAAGTAATGGAATTTATTCAAGTTAGATTTAAAGATCCATTATTTTTATTCAACACATAGTAATGTAACACTGCTTCCTATACTTACTTTCACAATAGAGTTTAAATAAAACGATTTCAATGATTTTGAAAAGTACATTAAATATATGTATTTTTATTATTTTAGAGATGAGTATTGATAAACAATTTATAAAGTCAGGTAGATGTTTAATTTACATAAAAGAAGCCACTTTAATAGATTATTTTTAAAAACTTAGTTTTTATAATAATAATAGTTATTTAAATACATTATCTATACCATCTCAATAATTATGCTGTCACACCTTACCTGAAAACTTATCAACAATTACAGTTTGACATAATAAAATAAAATCTAAACAAATATCTCTTACCTATTTACAAGAAGAAAATAAAGCATAAATATTCATTTGTATTGCACAACAGTTATAAAACAATCCAATAATATTTTTTAAAGACTAGTTAATATAATTAACATGCATTCCTGTCTTTTTACTTTTAAGTGGCTTACTTATGAACATTTCAAAAGCAAAAATATGATTGCTGAATATATATACTTTTTTAGATATGATTAAGTACAATTAACTGTTTTTTTTTTGTTTTTTTTTAATTAAGTAGAGGATTGCAATGCTGTTATAATGAGGATATGATATATTTATCTAATAGTCATTAGTGCAAGCAATTCTTATCTACTATGAATAAGGAAATGATTATAATTTTTACAAAGGCAATACTTTAAATTTTAATGTGCAAATTTTTCAAAATACTAAATTCCTGTAAGAAAAACTAGAATATGGAAGATTATTGAAATTCATTTTAACAAATATTATGTAATTATCCTTTTCTTTCAATATAATGTGATCATGTTAGGTAAAAATTTTACATGCAGTTTGTCCAAAAACAACAAACAAAGAGACAAACTGGGCGAAGAGCAAAGTTGTGGATGAAGGATATTATTACTTTTGGTATATTTTGTTTGTTGTTTTATAATTAACATTTGGATTGTGTACCTCGTGCCCTTTTGGTGCAAGTTCACACATCCACAACCATCTTTTTATGAATGTCTGTGTTCCCAACAACCTGAAAGTTAAAATGTCCCATTATTATTTATGTACAATTTTATTAATATTTTCCTTTTGTATTTTTGAGTTTATTTCTTGTGGAATTTATTTTTATTCTTTTTAAAAATACACATCTTGGCTATGGTGAGGAATGGTTAATTCTACAATTCTACAATAATAAATAATTGTATTTAAACAGAGAACAAGCCACTTAGGAACTTGACTGAGCTCCAAGCATCCTACAATCAGCATCAGAATTCTCATGACAATGTGCATTTGAAAAAATGCACAGGCAGCTTGAAGTTAAACATGTTTACACTTACAACTAATAAGCTCCTAGTAGTTTAATACTGAGATTTTTAAGAGTAAAGCACTACTTTTTTCTTCGACAATGATGCAGTATTTGCTACAGCTGCAAAATTCCCAAAAACAACACAAATTGCAATATAAATCAAAATTGTTCATTATGATAATTTTGGTCTGCCTTTCCTCACTGGGTTGGTCTGTCAGACAAGTTCTGAAACTTCGCAATCTTCAGAAACCCAAAACTTAAATGCCAAAATGCACTTGATAGAACAACCAAGCAAGAAAAGCTAGGAAGCCACACATAAAAATCTATAAAAATAATACATTAAATTTAAAGGAATTAATGTTTGATTAATGAAATGTAAATAATTTTTTCTTGGCCCTTGGGGCTTTTGAGTACTCCCACAAATCAAATCCCAATCTAATTCTGCCCTGTTTAAAAAAAAAGTTCTATGTACTACTTTGATAGTTTTGGAATATTGGGTTTTGAAGTTTTTCGTGCTGAATGTCCTCAGTTAAGTTGCCATATTATTAGATTATTTATATATTTTTATTTTAGGCCTATGACTCATTTTTCAAACAACTTTTTAAACCACTTTTTTTTATTAAATCCTCAAAGCCTTTTGTATTAACTCACCCTTATTTTGTGGTTTTTAAATCAAAAAAGGTTGTTAGGTTAAATTTAACTAATAAAGATTTGAGATAATTACTTATGAAAAAGAACATACCTGAAGGTTTTTAGAAATATACATTTTTAAACATACTATTTCTTTACAAATCAATAGTGACTTAACACATTGAATCTCGTATTTAAAATTATACCACTGATTTTTTGATTTCCTTTTGTTCAATCCAATGCATTTTCCCACTGATATGTTTTATGTTTATGCAGGAAACAAGCTTTTGAGACTTAAAACAAGTAGAAGATGACAATAGCGGCATATGTTGTTGTCCAGTAACACAATAACTTTTTATTAAGATTCAGTAAAATTGTGGAAATACATTGATATTTAAAATCTAATATTTTGAATATTCGTTGACTGATTTAGAACGACTTCATATTTTTCAAAAAGAAACATACCTAAGAAGACAATGTTAAAAAATCTTCTTAGCAGGGTAAAATTGTTCTTGGTGGCATTTTTATATAAAAAAAATTAGATTTTGAACATGTATCAAAACTTAGTAGTTCATATAAGATAAAATGAAATTGATACTAAATTTTCTATTACTGTGACATTAAATTTAGATATTAGACCAGTTACTTTAAATCTTTGGGAAAATGGAAAAGCTACAATTTAAACTTTTTGTCTATAAATTTCCCATCATTTTCAAGAAAGTGAGTGATGCAATGAAATAGAGACCCGGTATATACTTTCCATCTGAATTGTGTAGTGTATGTGCTGCAATTTAATTAAATTGAATATAACACTACCTCTATTGTAATATTCACTACAATTAATGATTCTGAGATTCAGAAGATAAAATCACTGCCTACAAAATGGATGTACAATTTAACTAACACAACTCATAAGCATCTCAAACTATCAGTTTTGAAAACTTGTAAGCCATTCTGTAACTGGAATTTTATTAGTTGAATGTAAATTAATGTTAGTCATTCATTAATAAAATACTCACTAAAAAAAATGTGTGCATGTGTGTCTGTGCTTTATGTTAATAAAATTAATTAATTCATAAGTAAACAAAAATAAGATGACTATTAATCAAATTAAGTAACATCATCACTTTTATAAAGTGATAAACTTATTATTTAGGTTTTAACTTGTCATTTACTGATAACAATGGTGAATTGTTGTTGCTCATAAGAAATACTTACTCGAATAACAACACTTGATCTGAGCAAAAAATTTCATTTATTTCCTTGGTAAAAATATCAAATCTTAGTAAGTTGTGTTAAGAAGTAAAATTTTTCTTCAATCATTCCAAAACCTGAATTATTTATTCTGTGAGATTTGCCTCCAGAAAAAATTCAAGTAGGAAACCTTTTTTTTTATTGCTATTGTTACAATTATATCCTGAGGGGAAACAGCAACCATTGTTGATCTCCCAGTTTTCTAAATAGTTAATATACGGAGGTCCCAGAGCCATCTTAGCTTCAGTCACCAGACTGGGTCATAAGATGGAGATAAGAAGCAAAATTGTATCAATTATTGAAGGAAATGATACATCATGCCAATGTGACCATTTTTTGGAGGTTGGCATCAAGTGAGATTTAAGAAGTAATAACCACTAAAACATTGTTGGACCATGGCAATTTAAATAAACACAATACTATCTAGGTAATTAAACTATAAACTGAGTATTATAACAAAAATCTAGAACGATGGAACATTTTGAAATGCAAAAGAAAACATTTCCCACATGTGAATGGCTCATTTCAGCAAGTTATCCTTGAATTATTCACATTTTTGAGTGCTCAGTAACATTAAAAAGTGGTATAGTATAATGTAATAGTATATAATCATTATATGTTTATAGTGGTAACAAATAATCATTACATTGTGGTTATTTAAAATACTTATTGTAAGTATAGTTTAACCTTAAATTAATTCTTTTAAAAAATAATACATATACATCAATATTATTATTAGTTCATCTTTAATTTAAGACAAGCAAAACCACTGTACATGTTACATAAATTTATTGTTAAATCTTGCTTTTATGAGATTAGATATGACCTATTTCCAGACAGTAAGAGCTGTCCCATGGCCTGCAGGTACTTCAGGGTAAGATCTTACTGCCTAAAAAAAGATGTTTAAAAACACCTAACTAAAAAAACAAATCATCTTCGGTAGAATAAAACCATGACTCATAAGGCGATAACAAAAATATGCAAGTTAAATCTTTATATCATTTTGATTAATTTAAAATGAAGCTCTAAAAGCACATTGAAATTAGAGTTGTCAATTTATACCTTTATAAAAATTAAAAAATTTAAAACAAAAATAGTTGAAATAACAAATAAATTTACCGAACAAAATTCATCAAAATTAATTTTTCCATCCTCATCTTTATCTGCAAAAAGTATTGTCTTGTCGACAATTTGTTGTAATTGTGCATCTTTTAAATTGTTACCAACCATCATCTTCAAAACCTGTATGGAAAAAAGGTATTAGTGAACAAGGTTTGAGCAGTTTACTGTATTCTTCTTTTACCTACCTGAAATAATTCACCATTTGATATGTAGCCATCATTATCCATATCGTAAATCCTAAATGCAAACCTCAGTTTAGACTCTTTGTCACCCTTGACACTAAACTGTGAGACACCTTGAATGAATTCTAAAAAGGAACAATTATTAAGTTAAATAATATAAAGTACAAATAAAATTTACCTTTAAAGTCAACTTCCCCATTGCCATCTTCATCAAAAATATCTATGACTCTTTGTACAAGAGGATTCTGCTGCAACTCAGGCAGAGACATGAACTCATCAATACTTAGTGCTCCAGAATTGTCAAGATCAAGCTTTCTAAACCTCTTTCCTAGTCTCCGAATCTCATCAGCATCAACTATCATAATTTTATTACATAATAAATATAATATTAATTTCAGAATTTTGTGTAGTTCTTTTAGAAGTTCTCCAATCATCCTGGTGTAACCATCCTGACTTACGCTGTCATACCAGAATGCTCAGAGACAACCAAACTAATTTATTAATAAATTATCAATCTTAAATACTTTAGTATTTGCAACCAACAATGCAGCTAAAAGTATATAATTTATTGTTGAATGGGATAAAACATCTAATCTAACTAAATATTTCTTCAAGTGTGTCTTTTCAAAACTTGATGATAGGTGTTGGTCTGTGAGTCGATGAACTTATGCTTTACTGACGCAGACTCAGTAAGTGATTCTGGACTGGTTTAGCACAATGTTCTAAACTGTTCAGATCTAAAGAGAAGTAGTAGTTCCTGCCATATACAATTTACAACTACCAATTAAATTAAGATTAACATGATGAAAATGATAAAAGTTGATATTAACCGAGAATCTTGGATTGTACACAGTCCCACTCACTAATGAACTACAATCGTTAGCAAATGTGCTTATGTACGAAGCCATGAATTACTCACATTGGAATAAAATGTGAAGTCGAAATGAGAAGATTGTAGCATGGGCAATCAAAGTTATGGTAGCTCAAAGTGGTTGGAACAGTGGTTAACATTAAGCTGAAGATCGTGGGGGATTGAATTCCACCCTACACGATTTGTTATTTTTTTATTTTGAAACAATCAACCAAAAAACCATAATTGAGTACAAAATAGTTATGTTTGTAAGATGAGAGACAGCCACAGGGCAAAAGAGACATGAGTGTTATTTGACACACAACTATCATTGTGATTAGTTGGTAGAGCACTCCATATCACTCATTGACCTACATACAATATTGCTAATCCAATCTAAATTGGAGTCAATGAGGTAGTTTTATAAATGTACACACTGTTCAAGGGATGTTAGTGATGCTACAGTTCACCATCAGCTCCTCACCACTCACAATAATTAATACATACACTAAAACAAAACACATGTAAATTTTTCCGCTAAAAAGTGGACTAGAGGATCCAGAAACTCGCCATACCCAAAAACCATTCCTAAATTCGGCGGCATGCCTACACCCCCTCTATAAGGAGCCAACGCATGACAACCCTATTGTGTGGGACACTTGAACAACCTTTTCCTGCAGAAGCAACCAATTATGACCTATTCTTAATCGACGGACAATCTCAGGTCCTCTAAAAACCAAGACACACAAGAGCCACTCGGACAACTTTGCCCACCAATGCTGCCATCTTTCTTTGATAATAATATTGTAATGATTTGAGTAAATAGGTTTAGTTTAGTTAATGGAAAAGTGTGAAATTATAATAATAGTGTGTTTTTATTTTGGTACAATGGAATGAACCTATGAATTATTGTGACATATTGTATTAGTACACTCAATTTTATTAAATTTAATGCAAAACAACTCTGACAAGACACCTACAGAACTAGCTACCATATTTATTAGTAAATCGGGTGCTGGTTTATTACGGTGCTGTCAAAACTTATAAATACGATTTGTAATAAATTAAAGAATCACACTGTTAACAAATGATGATGGTTTAAAGAAAAATGTACTTACAGTTGGAACAGAGTTCCATCGGAAGAGAAGTTTCGTTTCCCTAAAACAGGGAAGACACAATAAAGAATAGAAAACTAATTTAAAAAATAAAAATTAATTAAGGTCACACTAGCAGGGATGAGACAAACGTATGAAAAAGAATAACTCACCATTTCGGCAGGTTAAACTATTTTCTTTAAAAAAAGCTGGCTAGTATGAAAATTCGAACTGGACACAATATCTATTTTGGTTCAAAAACGCAACAATAATAGGTCCAGCTGTAATACTGCAGAAAAATATAGAAATACAGTCTAGCCAACCACAGGCTCAAATCGATATTTAGAATGACAAAATATTTCTACATAAAACTAATAATATGTACATAAATTCCCTAATTTCATGTTCCGCTTGACCAATTAATACATTACAATTAATTGAGGTTTTTTTATCTCAACTAAAAACCTTAATTAATTGTAATATGTAAATAATACATATAATTCTGCACATACATAATAATAATGCATGACCATAACCCGATAATAGCTGTTTTTCGTAATCAAAATTAAATCAATTCTTTATCACCATCCCATAGACTTCAAGAAGAATTATCACAATTTTCTTTCGCTAATTATATTTTTCAATTTCTTAATTATTCTTTATATTCTTCAAATTTGTTTTTCAGTACTAGTATTTTAAATTAATTAACTAATGAAAAATTGGAGTTTCATTTACAGTTCATACTACAATTTTTGCCGTGGCAAATGATAATGCGTTTGTGTACATGCTTTAACCAAATTATCCCAATTAGTCTTCTTTCAATTAATAATATCTTACAAAATCAATGCTAGTAAATAAATTACGATCTCATCACTCTTTTCATTTTATTGCTTCCTCAGGTGTCACTAAGGTCCATACTACCTTTTTATTTAACATCTTTCATCAGGGATGTTACTTCTGTTCTTAATGACACTTTCTTCTATTTGCCCAAGAGCTTAAATTTTTCTAGAAAGTATATTCAATGGAAAAGTACTATATTAAATAACCTAGAAAAGTGGATACTGAGCAACTTTATATCCCTAAACAACAATAATTGTAGTACAATTGCATTCAGCAAACAAATGTACCTTTTCGTACTCATATTCAGCCACCAATAGTACAGAGTAAACATCATTAAAGATATTGGTGTTCAGAGTCAATCATTCCGATAAGTGCTCTTTCTGCAACAAGCAGGCTTGAGAAGATTGTTTTCAATTTTTAGCAGAATGCCCAGTTTTAGCAGAATTACGAGAATGGCATATAGGCTTGCCCATGTTGACAAGAAAGCACTTAATTTCTTTATAAAAAAACCCGAGTCCTTAAATTTAGTCAAGTTTGCTGTAGAAGTCCAGAACTGCAGGTAAAAAGTAGATTTTAGAGAGTCTACGTATTCATCTCTCTCTCTCACACACACAGGACTGCGCAGAGATTAGGAAATAAAATTTCTGTAAGGTTGAATATTTTTGGTTAAATGTTTCTCTTGGATAGTTTTAAAATTGTTTAGCTTATATTCTGTTCAACTACATACCCTACATATCTTTTCTATATATTATTTTTTATATTATATCATTGTATGTATATGTTTGTGATTTAAATATGTGAAATATGTTACTATGTTTAATAATATTAAAAATGGTGAGGCTGCCCATTAATAAATATACATATATTGTGGTTAGATAGTATCCACACAATAATATTTATTGTAGTATTTTTTTAAACATGATTGGCTTAAACAGTGTGTCCCTGGCATCTTGTTTTGTAGCAAAGAGAAGTATTGCACAATCTGTCTAAGTTTAGTAATGGTTGCACTGTTTGTTCAGCCATACAAATAAATATGCAAATTATGATATAAACATTAGTTTTTCTTTGTAGTAGATCACCATTCAACTGAAAATTGTAACACACAGTTGAAATATAACTACCACTTTTCTGTGATTTTGAAATTGGCCAACTATTGGAAAGTTTAATTAGTCATCAAAATTATTGATATAAATATGATTAATTTTGTTGCACTTTAAAAGAACTTGTAAATGTACATTCTGTATTTCTGAAATGCTAAAAAAATGTGATTTTATCAAAATAAATGGTATCACTTTTCACTCTGTTATTAGAAGGACTTGTATGAATTGTTTTGTTTTTTTCTTCAAAAATATATAAGTTATGTACAGTAACAAAGACTTCATGTCACCTGTGTTGAAAATAAAATATTAAATATAAAGCACATGGGATCTCAAAATTATTTCAAGTAAAATTCTCATTGAAATTTAAGGGTCGAGTCGTGTACAAACTCAGGAAAACTAATCATCTTTAAGAGAAACCTCGAAATTACACAGAATAATGAGTTTGTAAAATCAAGCATCTTCCCATTTGTTTTCTAGCATCCCACTATGACTGATTACTAGATCCCTTTCCAAAAGTACATATTTTATTTGTATGGGAGAAGTAAGGAAGAAAAGTTTGCCTCCCAGGCTTAGTGAATATTTTGGACGAAATGGGAACTCTAGCGTCATCCATCAGCAGTGGCGAAAAAAAAGAAGACAAATGTGGCACCCAAACGGTATATTATATTATTGTATACTACATTTATTCAAAATATAATGTTGAATATGAGGAAGCTACAAAAATCTGAATGACTGAGACCAGAAATATGACAATGTTTTCATTTTGTTTAATAGAAAGGCGATTCCAAGATGAATAATCAGACTCTAAGGACTAAAACTATAGTATGTGAAGAGGTATTCCATGAAAATAGTGTTCCTTCTGAAGGAGGTAATTTAAATTATTATTATGCTTTTTTTAAACATTTAAAAACATAAATGAAACTATTGTTTTGCTTATAATGCACATTTTTGCCTTAATAAATTAACAAAAATGCTTAATTAAAATTAAGAATAAATTGTATCAACTAAATGAATATTTTGTTCGTCTTAAAAACAATTCAATTTTATATTTTTTCTTAAATGATAATTTAACAATTTTCTCAGCATTTAAAAAAGTGAAATGATTTTCTAAAGTAATAGAAATCTTGGAGAGTTTATATTTTATATTTTAAAAAACCATTATGTGATGAAAGATAATAATAGTTTTTACAAATAATTTTTTTTAGAAGTGCTTGACTATGCCAAAAAAATTGGTATAGATCCAGAACATGAACCTCACCTGTTGCCAATTGCTCTCAATGGTCTAATGCAACCATTGCCACAGGGCTGGAGACCATGGTAAGCCCTTTGGTATCAGTGGATGCCAATTCGCTCAATTAAACAAAACTTAATTGTGTTAAAGTTTTGATGGTACACTCAAGCGGTGGTATTATTACAATGACATCACAAAGTCCAGTCAGTGGGAACATCCTCTAGATGACGTTTACAGGAATTTAGTCAAGCGTGGCCGCAGTGAGGGCTACTGCTTGATGGGTGCGTTATATCACATATCCCATTATTGCCAATTCTCAATGTTTGAACATTGCAGCTGATGATGAAGTGAAAACACCAAAAGAAGATATAAAGAGTTTCGAGGACATTTCTGAACATTCATCTGGCAAGGAAAATAAGCTTGATAATTCTGTTATGAATTTAAATGTATGTTGAAGATCAGAGTTATAAATCAAATAGCACATGTTATTTATATTGAATAAAATGAAACAATTGATCTAAACCCGCATGGTTTAAAATTTTAAAATTACATAAATTCAATATTTCTTGAAATGTATTTAGATAGGAATTGGAATTTGGAAAGATTAAAAAAAAGTTCTTCAACAAGACGAAGTAGAAAATAAGGATAGAATGTTTCATTCCACAAAAATCCTTTTAAGACATAATTAAAATTATTAAAAAAAAGAAAACTATTATATATTTAATATTTAAGGGAACAGACAAAGTGAAGGATTCTTATCCAAGAACTCATCAACCCTTATTATTAAGGAGAAAACAATTACAACTTAATGTCAATTCTCAGCAGTTTCCATCTCTTCATGTTGCTAAACTAATTAACAAAACTAGAAAAGGTCTGTGCATTATGTCAAACCTTTCTTACCAAGTAGTTTTTAAATGTATTTCTTTTAAGCAGATGATATAGAAGAGAGAGGTGAAAGCAAAGCTTGTAGAATGGCAATATGTAAGCTAGAGAACAGTCCTCCTCGTTATGCTAGTCTTCTGTCAAAAGAAAACAACAAAACATTCCAGCCACACCGAAGAGTAAAGACTCCAGTGCACACTCTTGCACCACAAAATCTAAGTGACACACAAATCAAAGGGGCCATTTTTTCCTCTGGCCCAAAAAAGTTTACACGTTCAAGCCCTATTCAAGGTACCATTAAATATTACAATTGCAAGTGAAGTTACTGTGATCATTTTCAGATATGAGCAATCAAAGTGACTCTCCAAAAAAGAAACTTGTTAAATTTACTGATTTGGGACGGAAATCTGAAGACACTAAATATAAACTTTCAGATAATGAAAGTAGTTTGTCGGTTAGTTTAAAATATTAATGATAGGTAACCAAACCAGTAATCATACTTTATTCAGTAAATTTCAGGAGGAGGAATTCGCCTTTGAAGAGAAGAAAGAAAATTCCAACTGTAAGGAAGTAATTAAAGCATTGTATAATAAATAGAAAACCATTTCTCACATACACACACACACACACACACAACACAAAATTATTTTTGACTTCAACATGGCTGTTGGTTATTTATATTTTCAATAAATTATATAGATCATTTTAGACTATTTCATTTGTTAGACCATGCCGAAAAATTGATAGAAAACAATGGGATTAAAATGATCAAAAAGTCTATCATGCCAGATGGTGGAAACAAGTTTGGCTTGGCAAAAAATACAGTTACAAAACATGGGGTGAACTGTATGTTGGATGAAGAAAGTGAAGGCAAAATTGAGGATGTAAGAAAGCAAAGATTATCAAAAATGAATCCAACTGTCCATTCCCCACTGAAAAACAGCATCAAAGAAGAGACAACAAAAGGGGATCAGTCAGCTAGCGATACCAACCTGATGAACATTTCAACAAGTTTAAGTAACAACAGTTCCAGTAAAAAACAGTTGGATCCAGAAATTGCTGATTTACGTGAAGCAATAAAAAGTATGGTCAGCTTTGACAATACAAAGTTAGACTTGGCAAGTTACATTAAAAATAAGTCAAGCACAAAATTAGCAATGTTTGAAGAGAAACTTGCAAAGGAAATTCAAGAAAAATTGACTCAATTAAAGATGCAACAGGTAAATAAAGCTTATTTGTATTGCATTTATCTACTGTAATCTTTAGAAGTAATGTGATTTAAATTGACTCTTATCTATTATTCTTACTGTTGTTCTGCACTAGTTAATTTGTACCACCCTACAATCTTTATTTATTTCTATTGATTGGTTGATTCTGTCTGAATAGTGTTTTTTACCTTTGAATGACAGATTGAAAGAATGAATAAATTCAAGTATGAACTTGAAAAACAAGAAGAATCAGAAAAAGGGAAATTAAAAAAAGAAGTAGATAATAATGTAGAAAATCTTAAGATAACTTTGAACATAGAGAGAGAACTCAAAGAAAAGGAAATAAGGTAGTATTATCTATTTTTTAAACACAGCATACATAAATTAATGAAATAAATAGAAACAAATTATGAGCTTTTTACTTATTTTATCTTACCTCTTATAAAAAATTGGACTAAATTGTTAACATATCCATCTTATGCTTACACAACTTGAGTGAAAAACCTAAGGTTTCAATATAATGTTAAATATTAGGCTAGAACATAAGTTTGTAACATTTTTCGATTAAGGAGATATTATCCTTTGTTTTGATTCATCCAGACATGCCTAACAGCAATTCTCTCCAGATAGGCTAATGCTAATGTAAATGGCTCATTTTTTCCTTGCTAACAAAGCCACAACAGTACTTCATTAATCCAGTGGCTACCTAAACAACACCAAGGAGTTCATCACCCAAATGTATGCAAGTTTTGGGAAGAAGAAATAATGAAATTACTCAGAAGATGAAAAAGGTAGTACAACAAAATGGGTAATATGTTTGTATTTTATTAATTTTTTCTATAAATATAAAGACATCGAACTTTATTTTTGAAAATGCTACTGTTCTATTTATATTGAATAAATGTTTTTCAATGAGCAGTCATGAGAAGTGCAATTTAGCAATTAACCTTTTAATAAAAAGTGTTGGAGCTGAAATTCAAGCCTCATCTGCCTAATTTACCTTATCTGCTCCTAAGATTTTCCCTTATTCTAAGCTCTATAAAATAAACATAAACTAATATATATACAAACTACTAAGTAGTGTAATCATTAACTGAATTACTGATTCCCCCTCCTCCTTAGAGGAGTTCATCATACTAAAGAAGGAATCATGAGTTACACAGCAGATAGCAAAAGGAGATGTAATTATGTAAATAGGTCATATGTATCAGTTAAATTTATTTATACATACAAGAATCTGAAGCTATACAACAAAATGTTATAAACTTATGTTACAACCTAATATAATATTCAGGTAGACTATGACCAATTGGTTTAGGTGTCAGCATCTTATTCAGCCATGCATCACACGGTCATGGGTTCGATTTCCAACATCTCCCTTTAATTTTCTTCCTGATATCTTATCTATGAAGCAGTTGGATGTTGAGCTATCTTGTACAAATGATAATTAAATAATAAAAAATATATATTATATATTTAAAAATATCTGTGGATTGGAATTTGACTTTCTTAAAACAGTTTTGGTGTTGATGGTAGCATGAGATCAGACATCCATCTTGTCTGTCCTGCTACATTAGGCTCCAGGTGTTAATAGCTAGATAATTTCAATCCCAATGTATACATTTTAAATGTGATATACATTTACACTTCATTCACTCAAATACTATATTTTCTATTTATATATATCATTCAAGTAGGATGGTGAGTACTCGACATAGTGTAGAAAGGTTCCTGTCATACAGGAGGGCTGTCCAACTGCTGCTACGGTCAATATATACAGAAATTTTTTGTTTCATTAAAGTTTATATTAAATATTAGATTTCAAACAGAAGAGTTATTTTTATAAATCTTTCAGAAATGAACATGAAAAAGCAATGGGGGAGCTCATAGGGAGGCTTGAGGCTGAAAAGGCCAATCATATAGCTTCAAAAATGATTGAATACAAAGCAGAAGAAGATCAACAGATTACAGACATTAAAAATAGAGGCCTGTTGCGAATAGAGGAAGTAAAAACATTCTTTGAAACTCAGGCTAAAGAAATGGAAGAAAAATATCAAAGCGTAATTTATTTTAAATTATTTTTATCATTATATTGTGACACATTTTCAAGTTTTATAGATAAAGAATGTATCAATTTATTATGAATTTGACAAGAAATAGCTAGTTGGGGATAGGTTAAAAAAATTTGGCCTTATGACAGTACTTCAATATGCACATCATTAGGTTACTAGTAAGATAGGACCGCCCTAAAACCACTTTCTCTCCTCATTTATCTACAATCATAATAGAAAATCATACGCAAATTTAATGCCTCTTTCAGTGATTCTCATCAATTTACAGAAAATTAGATTGTCAGCACATTAAAGTTATTAATTTCATAAACTACTATTTTTAATTATTTTTATCAGCCTATTGTATAGACTATGATTAAGTTGTATAGATTATAGATTAGTTGATAGATTAATTTATAAAGAATTTTAAAAGTCGAATAATATCTAGCCTACTTACCCTGTGACTATATCTTTCTTCTCAAATTCATTATAAACAAATATATAATTCAATGTAATTTATCAAACTTGCAGAATGTCTTTTCCATTCAGTTTAGAACACTCTATTTTTAGGAGGTGAAAAAACTAGATAATGAATTCACTGACAAGCTTAATAATTTAAAAATTGCCAAAGAAGGTGAACTGAAGGAGGCTGAAGCTGAGTGGCAAGAGAAAATCAAAGCAAATTCCATACAGCATGAACTACTTTTTGAGTCTACTACTGCTGAGCACAAGAAAAATATGGATGCTCTACGAGAAAAATTCCAAAAAGAAGAACAAGCACTAAAACAAAGCAATGCTGAGCATAAGAACGCTCAGGGGCAAAGCAAAAAAGAACCAAATACCTTGATTTTAACTATGTGAGTGCAAAATGTAAGGGTGTTGTTCATATATAAAACATTTTACAATGCAGGGAATTTGAAAAGGTGAAATGTGAAAAACGCATAATTGAAGACAAGTTTAAAATGTTGAAGGAAAAATATTTGCATTTAAAAAAAGAAATTGAAAATGCTGTAGAAAGAAAACTAAAAAACAAGTCTAGGAAAAAGAAAGAAGAACAAAAGTATGTTTTTTTGTTTAAATTGTTATTAAGTAATTATATTACATTTGCAGATTAATTATATTTCTCTCTCTCTCTCTCTCT
>CM077105.1:51669-70379 GCA_039619505.1 Cimex hemipterus | reverse complement strand
ATTATATATATATATATATAAGTTATGGTTTCGATGTAAGAAACTAATTAATTTAAAAAAAGAAAAAAAAAAACATTTATTCAATTCTAATTTTAAAAAGGGTCTATACTGTTCGGAGTCCGGAGTGGATCTGTGAAAGAGGGGGGTCATACAATACAACCTACATTTTATGCTTATAATATATTCTCGGAATTAGTATAGGGGAAGAATCAATTGTTGAGTTAGTGGTTTCGTGCAGGTGTAACTTATATGTATAAAGTAGATACAATAACTAAGCTCACCTAGAAGATATCCTAAAATAGTAAAACAATCAATAGAAATTCCATACAGCTAGTCATAAATGACCATATTAATCATTTTAATTAATTATATTTTTTAAATCTCAAGTTTGGTCGAGAAGAAAAAGCTTGTGGATTGGATTTGGAAAAAAGCGAGTGGGATTCAAATCCACTAGTGCTATGGAGTAAAGCAGTAGAGTATTTAGCCCAAGATTTAAATTTGAATCCTTCTTGTGACACTAGCCTTTTCATCTTAACCAAGACCTTAGATGAAAAACATAAAATTAATAAAAATCAATCAAAAGTTGTTTTGGTACAATGATATAAACTCTGAAAGAAATGTGTCAAGAATATAATACTTATATTGCATGATAAAATACAAATTGTGAATTTAATAGATAAAATCAAAAATTTGATGCTTACTAATTATAGACTAAGATCATTAAAATTGCACACATTGCATAATACTTTCTAGTACAGCAATTCAATTTCATTCGCACTTTACAATTGTTTGTATTTTATTTGATTATTTTTGCCTTGCTTTTCTTCTCTTTTACAATTTGTATTTTCACCTACTTAAACGTTATATTGTAATATTTTTCTTTTTTCTCCCACTCTTTATATTTTATATTTTAAAATCCTTAAATGCTCTTAGAGAAAGGGGAGTGGAAAATAGAAGAATGACTACATTGTCAGGTCAATCTACAGCTGATGGACTGGAATTCTAAGCTGTATATACTTTTCCGTTTTTTGTTCTTATACGTATATTTAGGAAATAAAATATTATTATTATTATTATCATTGTAGACTTAACAAATGAAAACAGTACTCGTCATACTCTCTAGGCACTAGTGTAAGCAAAAATGTAAATCCAAAATAAAAACAAGCTGGCTAATAAGGGTTAGAAGTAGTGAGTTAATAACTATGGTTTCATTAAATAGCATAAAAATGTGCCTGTTGTGTGTCTGTGGGGAGGATGAAGGTGTTTATCATTCTGTTGCATTGTGCTCTAACCTAAGTGCCAGCTACTTTATTTTAATAAATCTATATTGACATTCCCATAAAATCTCTGTAAAATCCTCCATAGTATCATCAACTGTCTAGACCTCCTTCATTCTGTTTCCTTCACTGTCCCAAATTATACACTAGTCCTGCCAAAGCTGCTACATTCCTTTCCTAAACGACGATTTTCTCAAGTTCACTAGAATTAACAGAATATTGAAAGATACCAATAATTCACAAATATAATTTTCCAACCACTCAATCTCCAATATTAAAATACAATTTGCAGAGAAATTTTTCCAAAATTAATTGCCAGCAATTATTTCCTTTTAAAAAGATAGTTTCTACTCACTTATTACTAAAGTTACTTATTATTACTACTACTAAAGAATTGAACACTCATTCCACCATTCATCATTTCCAGCATTTTTTAAATGTTGTATTTCCTCTTAAGCAATATTATTCTCCTTTATATTTTTTCTCTAAATTTTGCATATTTTTATTACCCACTATATTATATTTAACGTATCATGTTTAGTGACCGTTAGTTAATGATTATTCGGAAATCATGAGATACAGTCGGGTGTGACGTAGGTTTTAGAAAAAGCACACACAGAAAACAAACACTTTGAGCCCTGAAGATGATTTCAATAAAGATCTAAACTTAATGATAAAGATGTTTTTCTAAAACCTACGTCACACCAGACCGCATATCACGATCTCTGAATAATCATTATATTTAATTTAGTTTTCAATAATTAACTTGTTCACATTGTCATTAATAATATATTTGCAAATGTAATTTGATTAAATTTTTCAATATATTATATTTTTACTATTTCTTATAAGTTAATACTTGCTCTGCCCGAATGTAAATTAAATAAATTTGTGTAGTTTATTGAATATTTAAATGGAAGGAACTTGGCCATTTAGTTAATGCTGTAGAGCAATACACAATACAATTTATTAATTGAATTTAACCTCTAAAATGAGTACCGTATACCTAAATAAGTATTTGTTAATGGTCATTTTATTAAAATGTTTCCAGTGTATTTTTTTAATCTCTATATGCAAAGAATTTTACATAAGTGTACGTATAGAAATATTTCACATTTAACAATTTGAGACATCATATTGACCCCTTGGTTTTATCAAAGTATTCACTAGAGGAGAAATTGTTACTTAATAAATATCATTATAATTTAAAATTAATTACCCCGCTAGATAAGTAATATTTTTACATTATTTATAGCACCTATTGCTTTTTCCTCCTAGTTTGAAATGGACAGCACTTTTGACTAAAAAGTCAGGAAAGGAACTTGAATTCCCTATGGAATAGTTGGGATTGTGTATCTGATTGTTCCTAACGTACTCCTCAGCATTTATTGCCATTTGTGCTCCTCAAATGGCCTTAATTACTATGAATTGTCTAGCACGTGGAACAAAGAAAGGAGTGTATAATATTATACTTGTACTTGTTAATAAAAACATTTATTATTATTGTTTATAGCTTTTGTAAGTTGGTGTTATCAGGGGGATATTAAAAAATGTTATTCTCTTTTTTGTAATTCCTGATGCCCATTTTATAGTCCCCAGCCTGGCACTAATAAAAGCAAAGAATGAAAGTTTCATCAAAATTGGTTCAGTAGTTTGTAGGTATTGTAAATTGGTTTGACCTCTTGTCTGCAATTCCACAGTAGTGTTAAGCATACTTACTCTGCATTTCCATTTCTATTTGAACTTTTCCAAGTCAAGAGTAACCATTAAAAATGAAATGTAGTTACTTTTTAAAAATATGTTTCTACTCACAAATGTTCTTTTTTTCAAAAAAAGTTAATTGCCACATTCACCCAACCTCAAACCATTTCAATAAAAAGTAGCCCTTGGCAATGCACATGTACTTTACAATTCAATTTTTCAATTAATCCTTACACTCAAAAGAAAGTTTTCCATACAGTGGAATAAATGAAGTTGGGGGCTTCGTAATTCACCGGGAAGAGAGATGCCAATTTTGTTTTTATTTCAAAACTTTTGTTAGCAGAAATATACAAACTATTTAAATTTATTTAAAAAAAGTTTTTTTTTTATTATTAATCATAATAGTTCATTTTTACAAAAATGAAGAATTTTTGTAGTTTGATTTTTCTGAGAAAGTATAAAAAACCACTTAACAAGTTTCCATGTAGGAAAAAAGTAATGTGTATAACACTCACATTTTCGAGATGAGCTCGGAACAGCAAGTTTTTTAGAAGCAAATCTGTTCAATATACGAAATATCATATTAATAACGTGCCAAATCTGATGTTCTGAAGTTAACAAAAAATAAAATACATACAGAGAAGTTTGAATGTTTACTATAGAAACAGTCAAACTTCAAAGTATGTACAAAGTATCAAACAGAAGAAACTGTTCACCTCTTGAATTCTAAAGACGGAGATATATCTGATCTCTAAGAGTAGAGAGTAGCGCCCGGGCGAGTGGACGCGTCACCAGTCGGGTAACCGGAATGCAGTACTTTCCATTTTTTGTACTAAAGTTTGTAAAAATATGAAGGTCTATGAAAATATAAATATATGTCGAAGAGTAAGGGGAAAAATTGGAAAAAACTTTTTTCTGATATCGACATTTTTGTGCCATCTAGGGGTGACGACCAGTGTGATAAACAGCTTAAAAATGAATAGAGATTTTTGTAATTTATTCTTATTCTTTAAAGTTTAAGTAAATTAAGCGATATTTCTTGTTAGTTGTATAAAACAAAATAGACAATTCAAACAAATCTTAATCCTCATGTTTAGTAACGGATTTATTTAAGAATAGTAAACATGAAAATTAGACATTTTATAAACAAACACCTTTTTCCAATTTTAATCCACTTGAATTCTTTTTAACCATAGGAGGACTATTGTGAACCACAAGTTCGCAATATTATATAGGAAATAAGTCATTGAAGACTTCGACAGTGTGACAAGAGTTCGATTCGAAGTCACTGTCGAGTGGATATCGCAGAAGCTGTTTGCTTTAGCCAAAACTGTAAGTGCCATTAGGCCTGGTAGTGGATCTCAGCGCATTAAATCGTCATTGCTGCAAGACGGAACCTTTTCCAGATTCTAAATGAAGTACAAGATGTTTCGGAAAGGCCTTTGACAACAGTTGTCCTCATGCCCCTTTGAGTCAACCTGCAGCAACTGCCCACCACCAGCAACTCTGGAGAACATGATTCTACGAGCGCCTAGAAGAAAGTATACCTTTAAGCTTTACTACTCCTGCATAGTGAAAGTTCTGATGTCTCACGATACTAGATACACCAAAATTATAACTTTGGCGATAATGAAGTCTAATATTTCACGGTTTGCACGCTGACTTGAAAAGTTTAATTTCCCCTTTCCTCCTATCCTTAGACAACTTCTGAGACTGGTACAATTATTTTTCCGTTCTTATTAATCAAATTAAAAATCAACATCACGAAGAATGCCGGTCACGTGTTCAAGCATCTATGCATCTCTCCTTTTACAAAAAAGTACAAATTTCTCTGAATTGTTCGACCTACATAAAGACAATTTTGACGGTTTTTCTTTGTCTCAATTAGTTGCGATGGCCATTTAAATTACGAAGAGAGGTTTTGAACTTAAACTCGGCCGTTTGCATTAGAAGGGAATTGGGAATCCCGAATCTGTTCTTTGTGCAATTCACGTTCCATTGAAACTGTATACCACTTCTTAGCGGAGTGCTCATCTCTGGGTGAGATTCGGATATTTCGCTTCTCCAGAGGTGATCTGTCAAATTCGCAGCCCTTAATTCGTTACGCTACTTCAGTAAATTAAGGAGTTAAATTACGGTTATTTCAGACGACTCAAATGAGCAGGAGCCAGGAGGTACTGGCGCCACTGGCCGGGAAGGAGAGTTTATCTCGTATGGGTTCCCGGGCCTGTAAATATTAAGGGAAGTCGTTTAGCAGATAAAGCTGCAAAAGAAGCAGCCATTGCAGGGCTTCAAATCAGTGACGTCCCAAAGGGAGATTTTTTAGTCAAGAAAAAATCTTGATTTGTATTGAATGACCTGTTTTTCATTCTCATTTTACCAATTCTTATTTCTCTTTTCTTTCCATTTATTTCCTAGTCTATTATTATTTTTATTTTATTCTGTTTTTTTTTTTTCCTTTTTGATTGTTTAAACAACAACCTCTGGATTCTGGAAGACGGATCCAAGATCCATGTCCGTAAATTCATTGAAAGCACAGTTGTCATTTTCCTCAAGTTCAATAAAGCATTATTATCAATTAATTAATCTTTATGTAAGGTATTGTTTGAGATAAAAGATCAGTGTCACGAGCTGGATTCGAACCCACGACCCGCGGCTAAATACGCAGCTGCTCTACGTGGCATATTTAGCAGAGGGTCGTGGGTTCAAATCTCGCATGTGACACTGACTTTTTTTCATTTCAACCAATACCTTAATAAAGATAGTTAATTGAAAAATATTATTCGGCTAATCGGACCACGAACTCTAATGAACTATTATCAATGGCGGTTAACGACCAAATCCACTCCATGTTTCTCCTTCGTGTGATTTGTGGTGGTTGTGGTTCACTGGGTTGGTTCGATTTTTTTTCTGGGAACATAACCACCAAGGGTCATGATTGTCCCAATGACTATCTCACTACCTGAAAGGTACACCCACGCGGTCGGCCGACCCAAATTTACAACACGGGATATATTCTATTATATTTACTTCTTTTATTTATCCATTATGTTCCCCTTTTCGTTCCAACCGTCTTCCTTTTATATATTTTATCAGCCCAAAATAAGGGAAAAAGAGAAGGACAAGCAATGTGAAAAGCTTATATTTTGACAAGTATATTTGCTGATTTAGAAAATTAAACAAATTGCTAATACTATCGTGGTTATCGTTTAGTATTTCTTGGATGGGCTGTGTATAATGAAATGTTTGATTATGACGATCTGATTGCACATTCCGCAAATGGGAGATGCCTCTCGCGCCACCAAATGACAAATGACACTACACTACTGTGTCCAATCCTCAACCCTGCAAGAACCACTTCTTCCCCTCTTCTATTCCTGCATGAAGTAGGCCATGCATCTACACAGTCCTTTATTTCCCGAAGTTAGTTTTCATGTTTATCGAATAATTATTTCATGGCCAGATTTCTGTATCTATTGGCCCTTAACTTTTGTCTTGTAAACTGCAGTCTTTGGGCCATACCTGATTTCGAATTGGTTATTCTGACTGTTTACATCTAAACTGGAATTTTTCTCGCTTTTTTAAGGTAGAAAGTGAATTGGACATTACGTTATTACTCGAGTTGAAGAGATTAGACCGAATCTAAAAATAGTGGAACTCCCACACCCACCGGTTGTGAAGATAGCGGAGTGGGTCAATTGACGATTTCCTCTCCAGCCGGAGGGAGGGGGGCGCTGCGCCGCTGCGGTGAGCGTTTGGCTCTGACTGGTGACGAAGTGGGCAACACCGCGACCCTGTTTCGTGGACGTCACGTCTTCTGTCTCGGCCGCCATATCGCACTCGACCTCTCGTTATTTGTCTTCTCCGTTTTAAAACGGATTTCTTTTGCAGTCCCGATTTAGTTCTTCTCGAGGTGCTTTTCCGCTCCGCCTGTAATTGAAATCGTACGTCTAGACAGAACAGAGCCTCCGAGGTAGGAACGGGACACCGCTTTTCTATTTTTCAGTCTGACCACACCCATTTCTCGCCTTTCCTTTAAACAATGTAAACCCTTGTCCGCATTAAACGTCAAAGGCAAGTACGACAAAATCGATCAGTTTTATTCCGACTCAAATAGCACGCTCACTTCCTAATAATAAATGCTTTTTAATTTTATGTTTATATATAGATAGGTGTTATAGATTCAAATATAAAATTCGAAACTCGCAGACGTTTGTTACATTTTTTTTGTCGTTTGTCTGTTGCCATTCTTACCTTTGGGTGACTGAATGTTCCTAATAATTAGAGCTGTTGGAAATTTAACACCAAACACTTAAAAATGTATAAGTAGTTATGCTGATTGTAGTAATATTGATTGATTTTATACTAAATTAACATACATTATTAATTATGTTGAGTGCATACCGTTAAGAACCTAGAATTTATTGAAAAAAGAATAGTGAGAAAAGCACTTTTTGGAAAATATGGTTCTACTCACAAACTGTCTATTTAGACAAAAATTCCATCAATGAATGGGCACGTAAAAATTCCCTAGTCTTCAGTCCATCCAAATAATAATAAACTGTAATTATTAGGTACATTAGGTAGTATCCTACCTCTCATGGTAAAAACCATCCCATTCCCTTCTGCTCCTAGGTTAAAACCTAGGAATCTGTCAAAAACCTTTCCTGGCATCCTCACATTTTGCAAATTGGCCACCATTGTATCGCCTCCCTCAGCCTATTTTGTCGGTCCTGACTTACCTTTCTCCACCTGCGGCTTACAGTGGTCTCTTGAGGGCGGGGGGAATGAATGATTGAAGTGGATTATAATTGTGTAAAATTTGTTAAGTTGGGGTTGTATTCCCAACTTTCCTGGCTCTACCCACTTTCCGTGCACAGTATTTCCTAGGTTTCTTTTTTTTCCATCCGTACACACGTTATCCTCCTTACATCATCCAATCTCTCCAGTTCCACTCCTCACATCACATTCGCAATTGACATTATCCTTCTATAACATACAACCCCAACTTTCAAAAGTTCTTTTCTAATCCAAGCCCCTAAACTCTGGACTCCTTCCCCTTTATATATGCCACACCGCCTCCTTTTCTTCCTTTAAATCGCACCTGTATAATCACTTCCTCTTTCTCCAAACAGACTTTACATTAATATTTAATATTTTTGTTTAATATTCTAGTTGTTTTTTCTTATAGTTTGCTTTACTTGTATACTTTGTGACAAGATTTTTATTTCATATTATTTTTAATTTCATGGAAGGAAATATTTATTTCATGTATATTTTTCTTAGGAGCCACCAGTCCACAACAAAGTTATTTTTCTGTAACAGTTTGTTAAGGTGCGTAAACACTAAGCAAATCTTGGCCAATGAAAGACAATCAATATATTGGCCAAATTTTCAGCACCAACACATTGGATATCCTTGGCTCATCCTCATCAAACTAATGAGTTGGGTCCAATAATTCGAACTGAAGTTCACTCTAAAAACAAACAAAATTTGTAGACTTCATCAGCACCACTTCTAGTTTTGTTTTCTTCTCTTTGTCTTTCACAGTGAAAAGATTTCAATAAAGACCATGTAAAAAATATGAATAGAGTACAAGTAAAATAAATTTTTTTAAAACTAAATAGATTTAATAAAAAAATTATGTAGATTTATTGAAGTATTTAATAATCACTATAGGTGTAGCTCACTTCTGATGAAGAGGGGACAGACCATCTTTTGTCCTATTTGATTTACTATTATCTAGATTAATGTAATAAATAAGTTCAAGTAAATAAAGCATTTAAAGAGCTGTTTAACTTTTTAAATGATATTATTATATTCTTCTAAAGAAATATAATTGTATATCAAGTCCTGAAAATTTGCCAAACTATAAATCAAATCACTGCATAATTTTTGTTGATAATTACCAAATGAAGCCACAAAAATGAATGAAATTGTGAGGTTTCTTTGTTGGTTAAATGTAATTACCGAGTAGACGATTGGTAATTACCAAATTATACATTAAATAAAAAAAAGGTCAAATTTTATTGTTAATTTCAATCTGAAATTTTATCATATTACTTACAACATATGTATCTTATTGTGACCTAAATTAAGTAATGTCTAATATTCAGGAGTGTTATTAAAATGTTTTATTATAATGGTTTGAAAGAAAATTCCCTGAAACACAGAGGATCATTTAGTGAATGATTAAAATTTGATTAACAATTTTTATTACCTAGTTTTGTTCTTAATAATGTATTAAGAGCAAAACCAGGTAATAATTGTTAGTTAAATTTTAATCTATCACTAAATGATTTTCTGGTGTTTTTTCCAAACCATTGTAATTAAATAATGTAATTTTTATTAAAACAATTTTTACACTAATTTTAATTTTGGATTACATTAAAATAACTATGTTGTAATTAATATAATGATAATTTTTTTTGGAATAAATAATAAAAAGTGTTGGATTTTTGTCTTTGAATATGTGAAAGAACACTATACAAAATGTGCTGTTTCACCCTTGACGATGAAAAATACACAATTTTTAACTACAATAAGTAATCATTCATTTCTATGCAGATTGATCAGCTCACAAAAATAATAACAGTGGCCCCAAGATTTTTAAAGTAATGGTTACATTGATTGATTCATATATCAAAATGAACTTGATTCTTTGTTGCTTTTTAATAATTAAATTAAATTCAGTGTAGATAGATTTTGTAGTTATATGAACTAGAAGTATTATTTTTTTAATCTATGACTATGATGCAAAATATTAGATGCCTACATTACTCTACATACTACATGGCCTTCTACTACACTTTGCATACTTAACATTTACAAACTTAGTATTTTTTCACACCAGGTGTATTTCTATACACCGTTTTAAAAATGAGTTCTTTATGAGGACACTTTTTTTCATATATTCATTAATATATCAGTGTAGTTTTAGGTGAACGAGTTTAGTCAAAACTATTATAAGTCTCTTGTTTAGATAAATATTTTTAATAGTTTATTTGCTCCCCTCATTGTTTATATTTTCATTCCTATTGGATCTATAGACTCCTACATTCTTATTATGTACAATCACTTTTCTTCTTAATATTCTTCTTATTGGCAAAATAATTCAATGGAAATGTTTCGCAGCTGTACTCCGCAGCAATGGATCCCACTATAACACCAAAGGAGGTGAGGATTCTTGAGACTGCTGATGACATCCAAGAAAGGAGAGAGCAAGTCCTGAATCGCTATGGTGACTTTAAGTCGGAAGCACGAGCAAAACGACAAAAGTTAGAGGACTCAAGAAGATTCCAGGTATTAAAATTACTCTGAAGATTATATATGTTGAATATTAATTATTTGAGTTTCACAGTATTTTAAACGAGACGCAGATGAGCTTGAATCATGGATTAATGAAAAACTCCAAGCTGCGTCTGATGAGAGCTATAAAGACCCAACTAATCTGCAGGTAATATGATGCTGAAAAGGCAATCAACAAATCCATAATTTTTATTTAAATTAATAATTATTTTAGGCAAAAATTCAGAAACACCAGGCATTTGAGGCTGAAGTATCAGCACACAGTAATGCAATTGTAACACTTGACTACACTGGATTGGAAATGATTAATCAGGGACATTACGCAAGTGAAACTATACGACAGCGTCTTGATGAGCTTCATAAGTTGTGGGAGCTCCTTCTTTCTAAGCTTGCTGAGAAAGGAATGAAACTCAATCAAGCCCTTATTTTGGTGCAATTTTTGAGACAATGTGATGAAGTTATGTTCTGGATTAAAGACAAGGTAAATAAACGACCACATTTATTGTAGTTCTGATGGAATATCAGAAATACACCTTACAGTATTTGGTGCACTTTGTATGTACAGGAAATGTTTGTGACGACTGATGAATTTGGACAAGACTTGGAGCATGTTGAGGTTCTCCAAAGGAAGTTTGATGAATTCCAGAAGGATATGGCCTCACAGGACTATCGTGTTACTGAAGTAAATGAGTTGGCTGACAAGCTTATGTCTGACGGGCATCCTGAAAGAGAGACTATCTTAAGGAGAAAGGAGGAGCTGAATGAGGCCTGGCAGCGTCTTAAACAGCAGTCGCTCATGAGGCAAGAGAAGCTCTTTGGAGCTCATGAAATCCAACGACTGAATAGAGATGCTGACGAGACTGTAGCATGGATTGCTGAGAAGGATGTAGTTCTTTCATCTGATGATTATGGGCGGGATTTAGCAAGTGTGCAGACCTTGCAAGTACGTATTTTCCTAATCTAATTTTAAAAAATAAATAACATTAATAATATATATTTATGTACTCTAGCGCAAGCATGAAGGAGTTGAAAGAGACCTTGCAGCTCTAGAAGATAAAGTTTCAACGTTGGGGAAGGAGGCTGACAGATTGTGTGCTATACATTCTGATCACGCAGAGCAAATTCAAGCAAAGAGAGCTGAGATTGTTTCTTACTGGGAGAGACTGACAGCGAAAGCTAAAGAGCGAAGACAGAAGCTTAATGAATCATACTACCTCCATAGGTTTTTGGCAGATTTTCGTGATCTAATTTCTTGGATAAATGATATGAAAGCAATAATTTCCGCTGATGAATTGGCAAAGGACGTTGCAGGGGCTGAAGCTCTCTTAGAAAGACACCAAGAACACAAGGTATGACATTACACATTCACATATTCAAATTTAACTAATATCTATACATTCAAGGGAGAAATTGACGCAAGAGAGGACAGTTTTAAGTCAACAGCAGAAGCAGGTGAAGTGCTCTTGCAGAGAAACCATTATGCTGCAGCTGAAGTAAAGGAAAAGCTAGCTATGCTTGAGTCTGAGAAAACAGCATTGATATCACTTTGGAATGAAAGAAGACTCCTTTATGACCAATGTATGGACTTACAACTTTTTTATAGGGATACAGAACAAGCAGACACTTGGATGGCTAAACAAGAGGTACATACAATATTATAGGTTTCATTGTCATTAGAGGTCTAACCCGGCCAGCCAATTGGCAATAGAATGTAGAAATATTGACCTACTATGATGATATTGAAAAGGTGTCAGAAATTCCAGGGTAGTAATGGGTCTGTGACTATGTAACTACTAGCTAAGAGGGTGATATTTTCGCTATAAATAAAAAAAAAAAAATCAATTTTCTGTTTTACAAATATTAACATGCACAACGTAGCTGACCCACTGGCAGGTTATAATTGAACAAGCAAAGTTTAAAAAAAAAATATATACTGTCAGTGGGAGGGTTGAAATTCAAATTCTAGCTATGTGTTAATTCCACAATGTCAACATAAATTTAAACATTTGCCATCAACATTTGGCTGCCATAAGGTTTTTATATTTTTACTGATAAAACCCCACAATTTGCATTTATTAACAAAATTACATATTGTATAATTTCTCTTTTAAAGGCATTCTTGGCTAATGATGATTTGGGTGATTCTCTTGATTCCGTTGAAGCATTGATTAAGAAGCATGAGGATTTTGAAAAGTCACTTGCTGCTCAAGAAGAAAAGATAAAGGCTCTTGATGAGTTTGCTACTAAATTGATAGAAGGCCATTATGCTGCAGATGATGTGTCACAGCGAAGATCATTGGTAATTTATAAAACAAACTTCAAATTATTATTTTATTGTATGCGAGTAATTGTTTTCAAGGAATGTTTTTCTTTTAGCTTTTACAAAGAAGATCAGCTCTTCTTGAGAAATCAAGTGAACGTAGGTCCATATTGGATGACTCTTTCACACTTCAACAGTTCGAGAGGGATTGTGATGAGACCAAAGGGTGGATTAATGAAAAACTCAAGTTTGCCACTGATGATAGTTATCTTGATCCGACCAATCTTAATGGAAAGGTGCAGAAACAGCAGAACTTCGAGCAGGAACTCAATGCTAATCACTCTAGGATGGAGGAGATAACATCTACAGGGCAGGGGTTGTTGAATTCCAATCACTATGCATCAGGTACATACCTTCCTTATTGTTCCATCCTATTTCTGTTAATATTTTCCTGTCACAATTAATTAAAACATTGTACTGTAGATCGTATAAGATCAAGAATGGAGGAGATCATTAAGTTATGGGAATTGCTCGAAGCAGAAACTGAGAAAAAAGGATCAAAACTCCAAGAAGCATCTCAGCAGCAACAATTCAATAGAACTGTTGAAGACATTGAACTTTGGTTTACAGAGATAGAAGGGCAACTTCACTCCGAAGATTATGGAAAAGTTAGTTATATTAGAGTAGAAATATGAATTCTAAAAAATATGTTTTTCATATAAACACTTTATTCAGGATTTGACAAGTGTTCAAAATTTACAAAAAAAGCATGCTCTACTTGAAGCAGATGTTGGTTCTCACCAGGATCGAATTGAAGGAATTCGTGTGGCAGCTTCACAATTTGTTGAAAGGGGACATTTTGATGCTGATAACATTAAAGCTAAACAGGTTATTTTCTCAATGAAAACTTGTGAGATGTATAATTTATTTAAATGGTATTACGATTCTAGGAAGCAGTTACAGATAGATATGCATCCCTTCAGAAACCAATGAGCATTAGAAAGCAAAGACTCTTAGATTCCCTTCAAGTACAACAATTGTTCAGAGATATAGAGGACGAAGAAGCTTGGATTAGAGAGAAGGAACCTATTGCGGCATCCACTAACCGTGGCAGGGACTTGATTGGGGTGCAGAATCTAATGAAGAAACACCAGGCTGTACTAGCTGAGATAAACAACCATGAGAGCCGCATCTCTGCAGTAAGCCAAGCTGGTCATCAAATGATGGCAGATAATCATTTTGCTAGTGATGAGATCAGTCGGAGGACTAATGAGTTGACCATGCATTGGACCCAGCTCAAGGAAAAAGCGCTTCAGGTGACTACAATGAGATAATTTAAAAAAAAAAAATTTATTTATTCACATATCGTGAGATGCGGTCTGGTGTGATGTAGGTTTCCGAAAAAAATCAAAGTGTTTGTCTTCTGTGCACTTGTGCCATTCTTGTGTGTTGTGTTGAGAATGTAGTGGCAGACTGATCGAAATGTTGGAATAATAAAGTAATTTTTTTTCTGAAACCTACATCACACCAGACCGCATCTCACGATATCTAAATAATTATGGATTAACAGCCACTAATCTCTACACATTTAAATCTTATTATTTATTATATTCCATAAATGGAGACAAAAATATTCATTATTAAAATAATAAATACAATTATATTTCAACTAATTATTTAATTGGCATGTAGCGCAAAGAAGACTTGGAGGATTCGTTACAAGCCCATCAGTACTTTGCAGATGCAAATGAAGCAGAATCATGGATGAAAGAAAAAGAACCTATGGTTGTAAACCAAGATTTCGGCAAAGATGAAGATTCGAGTGAAGCCCTTTTAAAGAAACATGAAGCGCTTGTTTCAGATTTAGAAGCTTTTGGAAATACAATAAGCGCTCTCAAAGACCAAGCAGAATCATGTAGAGTAAGTAATGTGTTTCTTACTTTCATTCTGATATTCATCGGAATTTATTTTAAATGATCAGCAACAAGAAACACCTGTTATTGATATCACTGGAAAAGAATGTGTTATGGCTCTTTATGACTATACTGAAAAGTCACCCAGAGAGGTTTCAATGAAGAAGGGAGATGTTTTAACTCTTCTTAATTCCAACAATAAGGTAATAATAATAAAATAATAATAATAGAATTAGTTTTTGTATCATATTTGAATGGAAGAATAAAAGGATGAGGGTGAGCATGCCGAGACTGTTGCTAGTCTGACTCCGTTATTATTATTAGCCATACAAGCCTATGGGAAATGTTTAAATTATGGAACAAAAATTAACAATTCTAATTAAAAAAAAGAAACTAAATTTTTTATGTAATTTAAAATGGGATTTTTGCTTACATTTGGCCATATAGAATTAAGAATTTTAAAAAGAAAAATTAAAGCTTGGATGACAATAAGATAAATTAGTTTATGAGTGAATGTTTGGAGTCAGAGCTTAGCACTCAGAAGGGATCCTTGAATAAAGGAAATTAAACTAACTTAAAAAAAATTGTGATGTTAAAAATATAGAAATTCACTGTAAATCTTCATAGGATTGGTGGAAAGTCGAAGTGAATGACAGGCAGGGCTTTGTCCCAGCTGCATATGTCAAGAAAATGGAGGCTGGTCTTAGCGCCTCACAACAGAATTTAGCCGATAGTAGCTCTATTGCAGCTAGACAAAACCAGATTGAAACTCAGTACAAAAATCTCCTTGATCTTGCCAAAGAACGACAGAACAAGTTGAATGAAACTGTAAAAGCGTATGTTCTTGTGAGAGAAGCTGCTGAACTTGCTACCTGGATAAAGGACAAGGTATATCACCTGTGTGATTTTATTCTTTTTCAATCTTCATGTTACATTTTTTAAAATATTACTATGAAATTTGCAAACTTGCAGGAAAATCATGCTCAGGTTCAGGATATTGGAGAAGACTTAGAGCAGGTAGAGGTTATGCAAAAAAAATTTGACGATTTTCAATCCGACCTCAAAGCGAACGAAGTTCGATTAGCTGAAATGAATGAAATCGCAATGCAGTTGATGACTCTAGGGCAGACAGAAGCTGCTGTTAAAATTCAAACGCAACTTAAGGTGCATATATTTTCAATGCTTTTTATTTTGCGTCGTTAACATTTTAAAGGAATTTACAAAACAAATAAAAATTGTAGGATTTGAATGAGAAATGGACAGGTTTGCAGCAATTAACTCAAGAGAGGGCAACACAGTTAGGCTCAGCTCATGAGGTACAGCGATTCCATAGAGATGTGGATGAGACAAAAGATTGGATTCAGGAAAAAGAAGAGGCTCTAAATAATGATGACCTTGGAAAAGACCTTAGGAGTGTTCAAGCACTCCAGAGAAAGCATGAAGGGCTTGAAAGAGACCTCGCTGCACTTGGTGACAAGGTGATTATTTACATTATGATTGAAGTTAAGGTTTATATTTTTTCTTATGTGCATTGTAGATCCGACAACTGGATGAAACAGCTAACAGGCTTATGCAGACCCATCCAGAAACAGCAGAGCAGACTTATGCAAAGCAAAAGGACATTAATGAGGAATGGACACAACTGACAGCTAAAGCCAATTCGAGAAAAGAAAAACTTCTTGATTCTTATGACCTTCAGAGATTCCTGAGTGATTACCGTGATCTCATGTCTTGGATAAATTCTATGATGGGTTTAGTGTCTAGTGATGAACTAGCTTCTGATGTCACTGGGGCAGAGGCCCTTCTTGAAAGGCACCAGGTAATAATAATTAAAGTTAAGTGATCCCTTAAAATTAATAGACTTGACATCGCGTTCTTTTGTTTAAAAATCAAAGAATAAACACATTAAAAAAAGACTAGGGTTCAAAAGTTCATTTTGTTTTTTTAGAATTACCGCACAGAGATAGATGCACGCTATGGTGTCTCGCAGGTATTGAAATATCGCCAACTTTAATGTGGTCTAACTGTTGTTTGTTTAATTTTTTGTTTTATACATAATTTTTTCCTGATAAATATTCATTTCATAAAGTTTAACATAAAGAGAGTTTGAAGATGAAGATTTCCAATCTAAATTTTGTTTTATTCTTTTATAAACCGCTTATTGGAGTGAAACTAAAACCTATGTTATTTTTGCATAAGTATTTCTAAAATGCATCCTATTGCATTGTTGCTTACAGCTTCTACATATGTGTATATGTATTTATATATATATATATATATATATATATATATATAGGATGAGGGAGGAGTGTAGAGTAATTGAAATCACTTGCAATACAAAAATACGTCCTATTATTTAAGAAAAGGACAACCCAATGTTAAGCCAACACAACACACATAGGCATTCAACACTTGAAGTAACCTCCTGATATTTGCAGACAAATTGGGTTCCTACTCAGAGATTCACTTTTGGATAATGTCTGCTGAACTCAGAGCACCTTTAGTATGTACTATATTACCACCCAAACTTTGCACATCCACAGAGGAGTTTCCTAAGTGTGGTAACTGCAGAGTTGCTTAATAAGTTAAGGCCAGAACTGGTATCCACAAGAGAGTTTAAAATTTTACCTGATATGTGCAGTAAAATATTGCAATTGCTCAATTACTTCTTTGAAAAAATGGTGGCTTGTAGAGGTGACGTCATAGTAGAGTTCACCAGCGTTTTGGTAACACCGTTGATTTCTGCTCCAGAAAGATGGTGCGAAACCTCGATCCATGATGTAAATAAACTTGTCGTCCCTATTTCATCTTTTGTTTTACATTTACCTCTATATGACATTCTGGCTAAATGACCAAAAGCTCTGCATTTAAAGCATTTCATTCCTTTCTCCTTATGCAGATAATCCACGGACTTGTGGTTCCTTTCTCTGCAGTTATAGCAATGAAGCCTGCTATACATCAAAGTTGGTTTTGTCCAGCTCGGTGCCATGAAACGTCTCTCAGTGGCTTGCATTGCCACATTTTTAGATAATTTCTCTAAACTTCGTCACAGTATTTTTTAGCATTTGTTCGTAAATAAACAATTAAAAAAAAAAATCCTTCATCGAATCTTTGAAATCCTTCTATTATAGGATTGACTTATTAAATTTTGAATCCTCGATTCTTTTTATTACGTATAAAAACAACTCTCAGTCACGGTTCCACGATTCACTATTTTGCAAACTATAAAAATACTGTCAAAACGTTTCATCTTGCTTCTTTTTATAATTCGACAATAAGAGATGAATTTCAGTGCTTTTGGTTAATTTAGAGAATTCTCGTTCCAAAGCGTCTTTTAATAGGTCTCACGAAAGAAGGCTTCTTTCTGACATTACAAACATGGCTGTTGAACCTGAGAGTTTCCTCTTCGAAAAAATAAATGTCTGGGTATCATTCCACCTGCATAGTGATGCCTTGTCTTCGAAGTTGGATACCCATATTTGTAAATTGTCTTCTTCATCTCCCGAAAAAGCGGGAATAGTGTCTTCAACATCACGAAATAACACGCTAAAATCACCTATCTCCTTAGGCTCAGCCGGTGATGGACATTTACCCCTTTCTTCTCCTTCTTCCTCTGCTCCAGGAGTCTCCATTGATTGGGATGGAAATTGGTGTTCTTTTTCCCATTTCCGTTTCAGTTCGACAAAACGCTCAAAAATTTAATCACTGCACAGCACAACGAGCACGTGTTTTTCAAAAATATCAACACTCCGACCTGTGGCTACTGTAAAGTGGTATGATTATATATATATATATATATATATATATATATATATATATATATAATCATGAAGCATACAAAGCTTCTGGGCTGACAGTTTGTCTAAATATCTCAAGTGATCATATTTTGAAGTTGAGATTCTTGAAATTCACTAATGCTTTTGTTAATTATCTGCTTGTTCTATACTTTCTGTTGAAAATACACTTACCCATCAGTTCAACTAATGTTATTATATTTTCTGTTTATTGCTTAGGAGCATAGAACTGAAATTGATGCAAGAACTGGGACTTTCCATGCTTTTGAATCCTTTGGCTCACAGCTCCTTCATTCTAGCCATTATGCAAGTATGGAGATTCAAGAGAAATTGGAGAGTATGGCAGAAGCTCGCCAAGAACTTGAAAAGTAATTCTTTTTCTAATTATGTCTTTGAATTTCTAATGTTATAACAAATGTGAATCAATAATAGTTATATATATATATATATATATATA
>CM077105.1:33407-51269 GCA_039619505.1 Cimex hemipterus | reverse complement strand
GAAGCGTTATTAAATCAGGTAGTTTTCCTCAAATTTGCTGCCTTCTGAGACTAAAATTAGAAACTCTGGATTACTTTATGCACTTTCCGATTTACACAATTTTCCACTTATTTTGTAGTTCTGGCTGAAATAAAACACCAAAAATTAGCCCAAACGTTTTGCCACCTTCATCTTCTTATTGAAAAATTAACGGGGATTTCAACGGTGCTTATAGATTTTAAGAGAAATTTTTAGATTAAAAGATATCACGATTTTCCGACCCCAGGACGTGATATCTTTCAAAATCGATAAAAAGCGAAATTACTCTGAAATGGTTGAGAATCGGACCATGGTCAATATGAACTTTTTTGTTCATTTTAGGGTCAAGAATCTACTGGTGAAGTTTGTAGCACGAGTAGCAAGTCACCCTGTATATATATATTTATACGTGACGGTTACATGACTATAGGTATATCACACTTGATATACACCAAGTGGTAAGATCTTTAAATAAAATCAACTTAATTTTGTAAAGCTCATTTGTAAATATGTTGGCTTCAACTTGGGACCTTGGATGATGAACGCTGCATCATTGCTTTAACCATTATGATGATTATTATCAATATATGTAAACAAATATTCAGGATACAAAATGGTTTTTTTTTCTCAAAAATAGTTTAAAACTAAAAATATCATTGTAAATCTTACGAGTCTATTTATTCTGTTTATATAACACTTCTATTTATTTAATGTGAAAGTTTAGAATTAGCGTCATAATTTTGAATAAAAACAGCAATTTTTTAAAATTTATTGTATAATTGTACAAATAAAATTAATTTGAGGATGTGTGTTTAATTTTTTTCTACTTCTCTAGAGCCTGGATTGCAAGAAGGATGCAGCTTGATCAGTGTTTGGAACTTCAACTGTTCTACAGGGACTGTGAACAAGCTGAAAATTGGATGTCAGCTAGGGAAGCTTTTCTTTCTGCAGAGGAAGTTGATTCCAAGGGTGACAATGTTGAGGCTTTGATTAAAAAACATGAAGACTTTGACAAGGCCATTAACGCCCATGTTAGTAACTATAATTTATTAAATTATCTTTGTTCAAATTGTATTGTTATGATTGAATTTCTGTTTTATTTCTGTTTAGGAAGAGAAAATTGCAGCATTGCAAACCCTTGCTGATCAGCTGATGGCTGCAGACCATTATGCGGCCAAATTAATTGATGATAAGAGAAAACAGGTCCTGGACAGGTGGCGTCACTTAAAAGAAGCATTGATTGAAAAGCGATCTAGACTCGGTGAGAGTCAGACACTTCAGCAATTCAGTAGAGATGCAGATGAAATGGAAAATTGGATTGCTGAAAAGCTACAGCTAGCTACTGAAGAAAGTTACAAAGACCCAGCGAACATTCAATCCAAACATCAAAAGCATCAAGCATTCGAGGCCGAACTTGCTGCAAATGCTGATCGAATTCAAAGTGTGCTTGCTATGGGTCAGAACCTAATTGATAAACACCAGTGTGCAGGGTCAGAAGATGCTGTTCAGGTATGTTGAATTAATTTTAAAATCTACAGTTTTATTAAATGTCTTTAAGTTAAAGTAACAGTGATTTTAATAATTTAAGTAAATTAAAAATTTAAACTGATTAATTAGACTAGACAGTAAAATATAAAAATAATAATTTAAAAAAACCGGTTGTGGTTTATTTTGAATCATTTTTACCCCAGTTGATTAACACTCATTAAAAAAAAAAGTTATTCCTTATTTTAATTGCCTTCCAATATGTGTATAAGTAAAAAGTATTCGTTTTAGAAACGACTTGCTTCAATTGCTGACCAATGGGAATTTCTCACTCAAAAGACAACAGAGAAATCATTAAAGCTGAAAGAAGCCAATAAACAGAGGACTTACATAGCTGCTGTAAAGGATTTAGACTTTTGGTTGGGAGAGGTTGAGAGTTTATTGACTTCGGAAGATTCAGGAAAAGATTTAGCCTCAGTCCAAAACCTCATTAAAAAACACCAGCTTGTTGAGGCTGATATACATGCTCATGATGACAGAATTACAGGTATTTATTTTATTACAGTTTAGGTTTGAAATATTACAGTACATAAATGCTATAGATTGGATCGACCAGTTTTTTTCAATGTTGAAGAGGATCAGGTTTCTAGTCTTGAATGAAGTTATACATTTATGCCAACAGTTTGCCAAGCTTTCACTACGTATAGTCACAACATCAGGGTACTGCTACTGAATTATATGTTACATATTTGAGAAAGACGACTATTTTTATCCATTTCACAGAACACTTGAACCTTGTGTATTTTTTGAGTAGATTCTTCGGTGGTAGTTGTGGTTTTTATGCTAATAGACTAATTGTTTTGGAGAAAAGTTGATTAGGTGAAATTTAAAATAAAATAGTTTAGCAGTTTTTCAGTTCCCATGCCATGAGTGGGCTGATGAAAATGGGTGTCTCACATCTGGTTGATGTGACTCTAATTTATGCTGTCCCACGTCACATGTTTTTACTCTTGTGACAACCCTTCAGCACTTGAGTGTCATTATTTATTACATCTTAATGTTTTCCTGGCTTGTGGATTCCCATTTGGGTCTGTGACACGTTTCGATGTTATTATTTATTTGTCCAGGTTTGTCATTATTGCAGGGCTATGCTTCCTTGGTTTGTGAGGAACGTTGCATTGCTCCTGTCTGTGCTGTGACACCCTTTGGCCAAATGCTTAACTATTAAGGAGTTATGTTCCCAGATTGGTGGGGGACTTCAAACTGTTTATGTCCTAATTCATTACCCATTCCAATTACAATCTTTTTAAAAAAATCTTTCTTGATCTTTTAAACTTTGATCTTTTTTTGTTCTTACTTTAACAACTAGAACTTATTTCAAGACAGGGACTGGCTTACAGCATGTTACAAGATTTTTTTAAAAGATAGGTAATATTTTATTGGCCAAATATTGTTTACATAAAAAGGCTTTCCAATTAAATTAATTATTAACAGGGATACTAATAACCATCTATAAGGATTTTAATGCATTGATCACAAATCCCGTTACACAAATTAAACAGCTAATTATTAGTTAGCCAAGTATGTGCACTCGCATGGGTTGATAAGAATCTGCAGAGACTCAGTTTTTCAATTGGAAGGGGATAAGACAGATATTGACACTCACCCTGGAAGTTGTAGCCCACTATGTGTGGAACTATGGTGACGACGGGTGTAGCCCACTATGTGGGGAACTATGGCGATGATGGGTGGTATAGTGTGTTTGAGGCTCTAGACCCCGCAATGGCTCACTTTGTGTCCTCATCCATGACCCTTGTTCTCAATTCGAGTTCCTTCATTCTATCCTGTGACCTCTCCCAACCCTTGGTTGCAAAGGAGGTTATCTGAGTACAAAATAATGGTGCATCCCAGAGGACATGGCAACCTCTCTGAAGCACAAGCTGTACTCGTATCGGCATGGGCAACGGGTGTACTAGATCCTGTCAGTGTAGACGGAGGAGGGTGTATGGCCATCTGTACCAAGGGGTAACCTAACAGTTCCAAAATCAGCCCTAGTCACACTGGGAATGGTTCTGTGGTAATTCGTGGTGATGCCCCTGGCACGAACTTACACATAGGCTGTCTTCTGCTTGTGAAGCTTGCGTATGGCCAGCGTTACTTCCCTGGCCTCACGGGAGATGTGATGGGACAACAGCATGCTTTGCATTGTTGTGCATATGACTGGTTTGGTACCCTAGGGAAAGCGATGGATCGGATCACCTAGACTACGCCTATGACCGCCCTCGAATGCACATGACAAGTGTAGACTGAGCTCAACAAGAGACCTTTGACTGTAGACAGTGCTCATCTAGGGGGTGGTTAGCAATTCCACTTAAAAATGGAACGAGTATCTACACTGCATGCAGATACATCTGTACATGGATATGTCTTACAATGGCTATTTAAACACACTCGCAAATTATCAGGGAACGCTTATTTATTAATTTGAGGATCGTTTTTATTTGGAAGCTCATTACAACCATGTCGTGTCACAGGCGTCAATCGCTTCGCGTCATAAGTATCAATTGCACCACGTCACATGCGTCAAAGCATCAATCGCGTTGCATCACAGGTGTCATAAGCGTCAATCGCATCGCGACTTTAAAAACACCTGCCCACCAGTTCGTTCTCGTGTATCCTTGGTAAGCAATGCACCGATGCACAGGCGTGGTAACAATTTCCATGTTAAACTTTTGGATTGACCCCCCCAGCCGTAAGACATATCCATGTCAACAATAACCGTGGCCGGAGTGGATATGGTAGTTTCTATGCTGGGAAAGCCCTAATACTCTGGGAGACAGAGTGCCTTCTTTATCTAGGGAGTATGCGGGAAAACAAGCTGATATTTTGGCTTGTTAGCCCTTTGCGGCATATGCTTAATGTAGGCCCAACCATTCGGAGTGTACAGGCAGAGAGTGAGGTTGTCTTTGGCCCTTAGGGGCTGGGGCGCCTCTACACCAATTCTTCTGCGGTAACACTATTCTGTCGAATGCGGAGGTGCGTCAGCTCTCATTTTGAGAATCAAAACGATCCGAAAAGGCCAGGTGCAGACGCTAAAGATCCTCTTGTTTTGTTAATAATGAGTTCTCGGGAACGACTGTCCAGCTATTTATTGGCTGGCTAAAATCATTTTGCTGTGTGCACTCATGTCTTAATGCTGAATAAGTAAGCTCCGATTAAAGGTTGACTCACATTCTACAGAAAATCAATGTCACATATAACTTCTGATACATAACACACTTGTGATAACATTCACATAGAGACATAACAGAATGTAATGTTTATCACAGGAACCATTGAGAATAGTTTGAGAATAAAATTTTGACGTGACATTCTGTGCCGTTTCATCCTGAAAAGTGGTATTTTTATGAACTCCGTTTTCAATTTTACTTAAAAGCCCACAAAACGTATTGGGACAAGTATTTACAGAAACATATTTCATCATTCATACATCCTATACTAGAGTATGGTATTCTTTCTATTTCTTTTTCTTACTTATCCTTATAATGTGATCATTGCTAATTTTTTTCTATTAATCTGGCCATGATTACAAAATATCTTATAGAATGGGAAAAATAAATAAATAAAAACCAATCGAAGCAAATATTGATGGTGGTGATTTAATGTAAAGCGTGAGTTGCCAGCAAGAATTTATGTTGCTATTTGTTGATGTGATGTCATTCTGTAATAAGTGAATCAGTCTTAAACTGTTAACCATTCCAAAGTTCGTTGTGTAGGATCAGTCTTAAAAGATGGTTTATTATTCTTGTTATTGATGTATGCTAACATTAAAATGCCTAGTTACTTATGATAATCTATTGCACATCAAGTCAATCATTACATAAGCTTTCTAATAAAATACATTAGATTAATTGTTAATCGAAGAGAGATATTTTATGCTATTGCAATACTATGAATTCATGAAAATGTATTTTTTATTCTCAGATATGAATTCTCAAGCAGATTCCTTAATTGAAAGTGGGCAGTTTGATACAGCAAGCATCCAAGAGAAACGTCAGTCAATAAATGAACGTTATGAGCGTATAAAGAACTTAGCTGCTCACAGGCAAGCTCGTCTTAATGAAGCCAATACCCTTCACCAATTCTTCAGAGATATTGCTGATGAAGAATCGTGGATTAAGGAGAAAAAACTTTTGGTTGGCTCTGATGATTATGGCCGTGACCTCACAGGGGTGCAAAACCTCAAAAAGAAGCACAAGCGGCTTGAAGCTGAACTAGCTTCACATGAACCTGCCATACAAGCTGTACAAGAAGCTGGTGAGAAGCTCATGGATGTCTCTAATTTAGGAGTACCAGAAATTGAAAAGGTTTGTGAAGCATAATATGTACAAAGTCAGTTCAGATATAATCCCCCCCCCCCAAAGAAAAGCTCTACTTTCAAATGTTTCAAAGTTTGTACAGCGATACTTTTAGATACTAATTAAATTAACTAAGCTTGTAACCAAAAACATAAATCAAAAATAGTTTTTCCAATTAAAATTATTTGAAATGAGATTAATTCGTGCCAGCCCTCAAAAATAAATCAGCTCCATTATTTGTTTCCATTTTTTATAATTAGGGTTTGTTAATTAATAATGATTGTATATAAACAAAATAAAACCAAATACATAAGAAACACGTGTAAAACAGAATCTAAAGAAACAACCAATTTTTAGTGGAGCCTATTGGCTTATACACAGCGCAAATTAAAAGCTTCATTTCTGTTTTGAATAACGAATACAACAGAAATACTTCTGCATTAGGGTAAACTTGTGAACTGAACAAGCAATAGAATGGGGATCTGAGAGACATGGTTGGTTGTGACATCGCCACAGCACTATCTCAAATTCTGGCTTCTAACTCAAATTTCGAAATATTGATGTCTCGTATCTCAAAAATTCATATGCTAGGGCACTCATATCTAAAGATACCACTGTATATAAATTAATAAACTTTAAAGGTACAAAAGTATAAAAAATAATTAAAAATTGACAATGTCTCTTCCAGTGTTAGACCTCATTAATGCCATTTAATTTCCTTATAACTAAAACATTTTATGTACTGCAGAGGCTGAAATGTTTGAATCAAGCTTGGTCAGAGTTGAAACAGTTGGCAGCCACACGGGGGCAAAAACTGGATGAATCTTTGACATATCAACAGTTTTTGGCAAAACTTGAGGAGGAGGAAGCTTGGATTAGGTATATATATATATATATATATAATATTTTATATTTACTTTAAAGATGAACAATTTGTTAATTACTGCTTTAATTCAGTGAAAAACAACAACTGCTCTCTGTGGAAGATTATGGTGATACAATGGCAGCTGTTCAGGGGTTGCTTAAAAAGCATGATGCTTTTGAAACTGATTTTACTGCCCATCGTGATCGTTGTGCCGATATCTGCAATGCGGGTCAGAGCCTTATCGCAGAGGGAAACCACCATTCTGACAGTATTTCTCAGAGGTGCATTCAACTTCAGGTACATAGCTTCTTTCGCCATCTTATCATTTTTAAACAATAATGCAACAATTTTTTTTAGAACAAACTCGATATGCTGTCAAGTTTGGCTGGACGAAGGAAAACACGTTTGATGGACAACTCAGCATACCTACAGTTTATGTGGAAGGCTGATGTTGTCGAATCATGGGTGGCAGATAAGGAAACACATGTACGTTCAGAAGAATTCGGAAGGGACTTGTCAACGGTCCAGACATTGCTTACTAAGCAAGAGACATTTGATGCTGGTAATTTGATTGCATTTACCACCATATACACTTTTAAGTTTGATTTTATCAGTTTACAAGTAAAACTATTTTTGCTTCTTAGGTCTCTTAGCATTTGAACATGAAGGTATTCAGAATATAACATCATTAAAAGACCAATTAATTGACTCAAAACATGATCAAAATGATGCTATTCTCAAACGACATGCTGATGTCATGCAAAGGTTTGATTTTTCAATTTTAATTTTTAAATGATTTTAACTACTTACCATTATGTTATTCAACTTATCAGATGGCAAAAACTGCGGAATGATTCCAATGCAAGGAAGCAGAGGCTTCTACAGATGCAGGAGCAGTTTAAACAGATTGAAGAATTGTATCTTACATTCGCGAAGAAGGCTTCTGCCTTCAATTCATGGTTCGAAAATGCCGAGGAGGACCTCACTGACCCAGTCAGGTGTAATTCGATCGAAGAAATTAAGGCATTACGAGATGCCCACTCGAATTTCCAGGCCTCACTTTCTTCAGCTCAGGCAGACTTCGAGGCCCTAGCAGCACTCGACCAGCAAATAAAGAGTTTCAATGTTGGCCCGAATCCATATACCTGGTTTACAATGGAAGCTCTTGAAGACACTTGGCGCAACCTTCAGAAAATAATCAAGGAGCGTGATGAAGAGCTTGCCAAGGAAGCCCACCGCCAAGAGGAGAATGACAAACTCCGGAAAGACTTTGCTAAACATGCTAATGCTTTCCATCACTGGCTTACTGAAACAAGGTGATTAATTTAGTTGTCAACAATAGTTAATATTATTATATCTACTACAAATTATTACAATAGGTAAACAATTATAAAATAAGAAAACGTTTGTTAGTTTATCTGCCATTTATTGAATATTTCTTCAACAGTTTGCATGTTTTTTTTTCTCCCATATCTAGCCAGACTATTTGTATTATATTTATTCCGTATTCGTTTTTTGGGGGAAAGGGTATTGTGAAAAAAGGGCCAGAGGCGACTGCGGAGTCTACTAGCCGAGTCTCTCACACTAACCACTCGACTACCGCGTCCCCTTAAGAATTAGATTTAGGTCAAATAAATATAAAATTGGCTAAGGCTAATGGTAAATGTAAGAAAGTAGAAGTTTATTAAGAACTACATTGTATTATATATTTTAGAATTGCTAATATTTTATTTTACACATAGTTATAAGCTTTTTTGTGCATAAATATACAATTATTTTTCCAGGACATCAATGATGGAGGGTTCAGGTTCACTAGAGCAACAACTGGATGCTACCAAGGTAACATTTCTTCATTTAATATAAAATTTAATCTTAATTTAAAAAAATAAATAAAACTTGTTGCTTGTAAAACCACTCTAGCATAAATTTTTGCTTTTTGGATTATTTACCCAATTTTTTTATTAGTTTGCAATTCTTAGTTAAAGTATGAAATTTGATGAACATGTGTATATTTACCTATTTCTATTGTGGGAAGCAGATAATTAATATTATTCTCTTGTTTATTCCTTCCTAGTTTATGTACTTCACTCTCTGAAAGGAGGTCGTGAGGCCATTTCCTCTTGAGACGGCTTATAGAGTTGGATGTGTTCTGTTGGACAAGGCTTTGGCAAGATTATTGGGGGGATGGAAGAGATTTTTGTGGAATTTGGGACATTTTTGAGGAATAAATAGGATTTGGATAAATAGGATTTTAAGGTCATTGTGGAGACATAATATGGAGCATTTATAATTGATCTGAGGACTTAGATTAAAAGCATTGGATATTGAAGGGCTTGGAGTGCCCTACCGTTCTAACATATATGACCCAAATCGCAGGTAGCGTTTTGTAAATTGTAAGTTTGTTTTTCATGTTTATGTTAGAATGTCATCTTATAAGTTTGTTGAGTAGACCATAGAGTCTGTTTGGATCTTGTAATTTCAGTTGTATATGGTGATTCCACCCAAGGTAACGAACCCAAGGTATGCAGATTTAGTGAACATTGTTGTAGTATTGTTTTCCTGCTGCATTTTTGCCTTGTGGCATTAGCCATATGAGGCCTGGTGTTGTCAAGTGCCACTTCCATCCACAAGTCAAGAAAAATGCCACTTTGGCCAATTTTTCTTAATATTGGCATTAATTGGGCATTTATTGTGGAGAAAGTTAACATGAAAAGTTGTGTGCTGCCTCAGTCATACATGCCTTTGGGCTCCAGAAATTTTTTGCGCCAATAAAAATACAGGTTCTTGGCAGGGTGATGTCCCTTTTAATTGCCTCAATATGTTGGTCGGATTTACCCCGTTGGTCTGGTGATAATGATAATAATCTGTTGCTCCACAGAGACATGCACTTCTTTTTCATTCACTTTCAGGTTTTTACGACCCTTCTGACAATTTACTTATGTTTGATACACCCTTGTACCTGAGCAATGAATTTCTATGTCCAAAAATTATAATAATTATAGCAAAAGTTCCTTGGTTTAATTTTGAATATTTTTTTTACCCATTTAACTAATATGTAAATGATTAACAGAAAAAAGCAACAGAAGTTCGGTCAAGGAAGTTTGATCTTAAAAAAATTGAAGAACTTGGAGCAACATTGGAAGAACACTTGATTCTTGATAACCGATACACTGAGCATAGTACAGTTGGTTTAGCACAACAGTGGGACCAGCTAGATCAACTCGGAATGAGAATGCAGCACAATCTCGAGCAACAGATTCAAGCCCGTAATCACTCTGGTGTCTCAGAGGATGCCCTGAAGGAGTTTAGCATGATGTTTAAGCATTTTGACAAAGAAAAAAGTGGACGCCTTAACCAGCATGAATTCAAGAGTTGCCTACGAGCTCTGGGTTATGATCTACCCATGGTAGAAGAAGGCCAGCCTGACCCAGAATTCCAAGCTATTCTCGGTAATATTTTTCAAATTGAATTTACTCGTTACAATCAATTAAATACCTGTTTTATATCAGATTTAGTGGATCCAAACCGGGATGGCTACGTGTCGCTTCAAGAATACATGGCATTTATGATCAGCAAAGAAACTGAAAACGTGCAAAGCTCCGAGGAGATTGAAAATGCTTTTAGAGCTATCACTGCTGGAGACCGTCCTTATGTAACCAAAGAGGAACTCTATGCTGTGAGTCCTACTTCACAACTCAGGCTTGTATCATCTTTATTTATTTTGCAATATTTGTTTTGTTGTTGACAGAATCTTACCGAAGAGATGGCAGATTATTGTGTAGCAAGAATGCAGCCTTACATCGATCAGAGGGGCGAAAGGACAATTCCTGGAGCTCTCGACTACATTCAATTCACAAGGACTATCTTCCAAAACTAAAAGATGCACATTTCTACACATTATTTTAATTCTCGCCAGAAATTTTTTTAGTTTATTTATACATTAGCTGATTATACTACAAATGCAATTTCAAAATCTTATTCTCTTTTAAAAATGTTACTTTTTAGTCAGTCAAAATATTATTTAATCACTGTTAGTGGGCAAAACGCATTTTATATATCAAAACAGGCTTTATTTTATGTAAGTTATTTAATGAAACAAAAGTCTAATTAATATATTTATTTTTTTAATTATAATGTAATATTTCTGCTTTGGCTGCAGTTCATCTATAATCGTTCAAATCCAAAAAACATTTTAAGATTGCATTCTTTTGAAAATAAAGTTTGCTGATTGTTTATATTCTGCTTTAATGCCTTTTATCTATCCTACCTAATAACCAAATTGAACATTTATGTGAAAAACCAAGAAATAATACAGGTGTAATTTTTCAAATGCAGATTATCTCAATATATTAAAATTTAATATACATTAACCCAGTATCTCATTCATTTGTATATGTAGCAGTAAAAATTTAAAAATATGACAAAAAATCCAAGGTGACAGAATAGCAATACATTATTGTGTTATATGCATATTTTCAAATCCCATTTTTACTGGATCGTATGAAAGTGGCACCTTTATTCAACTACCTTGTGAGGGGGCTGCAACAGGGGACCGACCCTCACAAATGGCAAATTAGAAGAAATTCCCAATAAAGGAAAATGGAACAGCCAATTTCTTAGGAGTCCTCCCAAAATTTGCCAGTTAAAAGAAATAGAAAAGTCTCTTTCCCAAAAAAGGTTTTTGGTGGATAGAGGAGAAGTTTCATAATGAAAAAAGAAACTGGGATATGTAAATTGTATTTCTTGGAGAGCCAACTAAATAAGGGCTCTTCTTCCAAAATCGTCATAAAGACGGTAAGACAAGTAATCCAGGTCTTCTCACTTCAGAACATTAAAATCCACAAAGGATGTATTTAAGTCAAAACTAGACCCCCTTCCCACACGAAAGCTCGCTACTCCATAGAGACAAACTCTGACTGGTGCCACTCAGCTGAGTCACTATTTCATACTTGGTCAACCACTGACTGTTTCTACCCATTTTGTAGCACCAGTTATTTGCACTCTTCTCACGACACAGCCATTATAACTGAAGATCCATCCATCCATCCTCGGAGCCATAAGGTTATTATTAAAGTGACACTCAAAGACATAGCCTCAGTTGGAGATGTATTTAATGTTTTGTTAAACCTTCACCTCTCCATATTTTAATCCTTTTTAATCTTCTGTAGAACTAATTCCCAGAAGGGGCTATGAAGGCCTGGTTTTCTAGCCTACCACTATGGTGTCATGCTAGTGCTTGACACTGGCATCCAAGAATTTTATTAAGTTGGTGAGTATAAAAGTAGCTGTGACTTCTCAAAAATGTATAGTAGAGGCACAACACAAGCTATCTTGGTGATTGACCAACAAAGATTGGGCTGACAAGTGACAGGTGAACTTGGTGGTGATGATGATGAGGATACTAGGAAGTGGGGTTTGTGCTCCCAAGCCACTACAGCTTTTTAACTTGTCACTTTCTAGTTCAGTGCAATATAGACTCAATCCTTCTCAGAAATATCAGGCCATTGACTATTGCTGCTACTAGTTTCTTCCCTAGGATTTTCTATAAGTTAAGTTAAATCTCCATTGAGCCGTTGCTTCACATTTAAAGATGATATGAGTGGCCCTTTCCAACTCATTCCTTATCTGCAGATGGGATCATTGTTATATATAGGTGAACATAGTTAATTATGCTAAAGTTTTACAGTCTGACATAGCATTTGAACACTGCACCAGAGCAAGGAACTAGCACGTAATTTTCTCTGACAGTCAGGTGGCAATAACGGCTATAGCCTCATGTGAGGTGAAGGCAAAGAGTGTTTGGAACTTCGAGGAGGCCCTGAGGGAAATCACCGATACTAATGACGACCATGGCATGGGTCCCTGTGGTCTAGAGGCAATGAAAATCTTGACATGTTGGCTAAAGAGAGGGCCTCTCAGAGTTCTGAACCCTCCTGTGACTTAGCATCCTGCCACAAAAGAGGATAAATAAAGCATGTTAAAATTGCTGCTTAATGAATCCTAAAACTGGTGGAACAAAAAGCGGATGGAATTTATGGAAGCCAGTGACCACTGACCTGACCTGACATTGGGTCTCTTGGCATTCAGGACATAGAAGCAAATGAGAAGGTGGTCATGGTAAAAAAAAACAAAAAAACAATATGATTTCTCAAGGCTCTGAACCCTATTATGGCCTAACAACTTGCCTCAAAAACTACATCCAAAAATGACTCGTTAATCCAAAACCTGGTAGAGAACTGTAGAACCCAACAGATTCATAGAAGGCCATCCAACTTTAACGGATCGGGATAGAAGAGGCGGCTACAAGGCTGTTTAGCTCCCTGTTATTTAATGGCCTATTTAAGCTGTTAACTAACTGGCCAGCTTCAAGTTGTTAATTAGCCTCCACAGCTTTGCCGGTGGCAACTTGTGGTTTTTCTTGTCCTAGTTGCAAGGACCTGCACCTATAGGTCAAAGCACCTTCGCAGAAACATATGTGTCTGCGGACTTCCTGGTAGCATCTGTACAGTGTTTCTTCTGTTTGTACTACTATCCAGTACATGGGCCTTCTTAAATTGTTTTGTACGTTTTGTGGATGGTCCTTCTATGGATCTTTTCGTGTGCCTCATATCTGTGGTAATTAATTCCTCAGGTTTTGAACTCATTAAGGTCCCATTTTAAGATGTGAACTTAAAAGGAACTGAAGAGTAATTAGAATTCTGGTCGGACTCCTGCAGGGCATTTCTGCATAAGAAGGCACGCGTAAGAGGCCATTTTATGCGGTGTAGGAAATATAAAGAGATACTCATGTATGATCCTTCATTAAACTCAAAAATAAATGTTTAAAATGAAAAAGAATATCATGATGTGATGATAGATACGGTCTTGTGGCTATTTTGTGTAGACTGTAGAAGATAAGAATTTAATAAATATAACCGGGAGTAGGTTCACGGATGGACAAATTGGTGGGATGTCGGTCACTTTGTAGATATGCCCCAGCGGGTGTTGTCCGACGTGACCGGGGTGCTGAAGGGCGTGCAGAAAGTCGCTTCACAGGGTTTCAGACTCCAGGAAAACTACGTGAACAGGATTTGGGCCAACTCGAGCTTCAAGGCAGCCGCTTCGGATGTGAAAAGTGTCCTCCTCGATAGACAGACATCTTCAAAAAATGTAGGTTTGAGTCTTTATATACATATCTGTATACATACTTTTTGTAACAAAAAGTTAAGCATGTTGAATCCGCGCATTCATCTGACGTGTTCCTTTCCAATACTTTCCCAGTCTTTTAGACCTTCAGTCAAAGCGGCTTGATTGATTCAACTGAGTTAGTTGCCTGGTTGACTCTCACTAGTTTATTTCGCCAGGTGCTGGGAGTAAAAGTATATTTCAACCCCATTATGTTGAGTGGTCTAATTATTCTTGTTGCCATTGTTTATCATAACACGAGTGGGATTCGAACCCATGACGGACCTCAATATGCCGCTGCTCTAACCACTTGAGATGTTGTGACTTCAGTTCACTCGGACACCAACTCCCCATCTCACTCTACAATATTATTAGTTGGAGATTGTGGGATGTGGTCTGGTATGATATTGGTTTAGACAAACGTTTTCTTTATTGTACCAACATTTCGATCTTTATTGAGTTGTCTTCAGGGCTTAAAGTGTTTGTTTTCAGTGTAGATGTGTCATTCTTGTGTCATGTTGAGAGTGAGAGTGGTCATTAGCACTAACACAGGTGGCTGTTTCTCTCAATGAAAATAAATTCAGGGCCTTGTGGCAATGTGGTATTTCCAATACTTAATCAAAGAACATTTAGAGCTATGTGCTAATGCAAGATAATGGCAGGCACCTTAGAGTGCTTGGTATGGTCAGCTCGAAGTCAGGATTTGAACACAGTTGAGGCTAACTTAGGTAGTGAGTATGACGGTGATACTCAGGTTCTAACACCCTAGAAGAGTTGGAAACAAGTGTTCTTGTTGAATGAGAAAGAATTCTTCAGGATTTGATCAGAAATCTTTTCTAAGGAATGCAAAGGCATTTAATGGGTGTGATTCATGCAAAAGTGGAAATTCTCGGTATTAAAGAAGTTTTTTTCTTTAATTTTTTAATTTTTTTTTATTTATTTTATGTTATTTTTTAAGAATTAGGTAATGATCATAATCTCCATTAAGTAATCAAATGGTCTTGTAATTGTTGCTTCATTATCACTGAACAATTTGTACAGGGAGGCTGGCAATCCACTGCTCAGGCATACTCTTCTCTACCTCTCTCATTCCAACTGTTTGACTGCAGTAAAACTCGGCATATAAAAACAAGGAGGCTTGTGTGCTATCTAATCATGGGCAATTGGTGTGTGTACAATCTTATTGTCTTATTTTTGACAGTCTGTTGATGTGGCCCATTGTCCAGTGTCCACTTTTGTTCCCCAAATGCAGGGCCACTGGATGCCTCCCAGTTCTATCCTTAACATGAGCAACACTACAATGTCTTAAAGCACCTCGCTTATCATGTGATTGCCTTTGTGGGCGCTCTGCTTCTCTATCAGCCTCCACTTTTTCGAGTATTATAATATCCTGGTATCTATATTTCATGTTTAAGGGGGTTCAAGCTAAAAATATATTTTTGAGTTACCTTATTTAATAGAGGGTAGTAGGATGTGGATAATGTGCTAATATCGAATCCGATAGTCAATATTATTTCAATCTTGGTATTTAAAAATTTGTTATTATTTACTGTTGGTCAGTAAAGTACATTTTACTAACAACTGAATTCAACATTGTAACAATTATAATTATTTCATTTTAAAATAATTACATTTAAATTAATTACACTTTTTAGGGCCTTAATTGAAATTAAAAGGTTAGTGCACAAACAGGATTTTAACTCATAATCTTCAACTCAATAAGCTGCTGCATGCAATATGCTTGACCTATCGTGACAAAAGCTAGTGTCATGAGTGGGCTTATGTGCTGGTTAGAGCAGTGGCATTTTGTACTGAAACTCATGGTTTCAAATCCTACTAGTAACACAAGTGTTTTCATCTCACCCAAGGCCTAATATAAAATGATTAATCAATTAAAATTTAATATCGACAATTATGCCTATTAAATATATGTGTTAATAATAATTAATTTCTTCTTTCTTTTTAGATTCAGCAGTTAGCTGTTCAAGCACTAGAGAGAAGTGCCGTGGTCTACGAAGGTGTTAAAGCTTTTATGAGTTATTCCCAAGGTCAGAGAAACTTATAATTAGTATTCAATGTTTTGCTTCATTTTATTTTAGTTATTTACAATTTGTCTAGCTGTTTAACTTACAGGCCTGTCAAATTGTAATTTAGGATCGGCTAATGCTGAGGTCCATGATTCAAAACTCAAAACAAAATATGGTGAAAAAAGTGACCGGTACACAACAGAATTGACTCCACAACAAATTGAGAATATTTCAAAACCAACAGATGTTATAAATCGACAAACAGTGCCAAACCAACAGCTCACTCAGACTGTAAGTGTCAATTTTTTAGATTCAGTCCATGTTATGAATACACATTCAATAATAAATTGTATCACCCAGCTAAGTACACAGGCGAGACAAAGGAAAGTTCCATCGACCAGATTGGCAAGAATGGTTTCTTTTGGAAGTCTTGCTGCAGGCCTTGGGATTGGCACAATGGCCGAAATGACTAGACGGACACTTGGCTGGAATGATCTACAAAGTGAGAATCCGTTTTTAACTCATGCAAATGCTGAACGGATTGTAAACACATTGTGCAAAGTTAGAGGTACAATTATTGTGTTAAAAAATATAATATATATTATAGATAATTGTACATTCAGGTGCAGCCTTGAAGATTGGGCAGTTGTTAAGCATTCAGGATAGTAATGTAATAAACCCCACTCTTCAAGCAGTATTTGAACGGGTCAGACAGTCTGCCGATTTCATGCCCTATTATCAAGTTGAGGTATGAATGTACTGTTTTAAAAATACAATTTATATCTCAATTTTTCCATTTACAAAGAAAGTAATGAAAAGTGAACTTGGTCCAAATTGGAGGGATAAGTTTGCCGAGTTTAGCTTGAAGCCTTTTGCAGCAGCTTCAATCGGACAGGTCCATTGGGGGAAGCTGCATGATGGAACAGAAATTGCTGTAAAAATTCAGTACCCCGGAGTAGCCGATGGTATCAATAGTGATATAGAAAATTTGGTGTCTGTCTTGAATCTGTGGAATGTGTTTCCTGATGGTAATTTTATTTTTTTGCCAAAAGAAATCACTAAATACTCATAAATTAAGTATTTGTATTGCATTTTAGGCATGTTTATTGACAAATTAGTTGAGGTTGCTAAGAAAGAGTTGGCCTGGGAAGTTGATTATTTAAGAGAGGCAGAATGCACAAAGCGTTTTAAAGACCTTTTAAGTGATGATAATTCATATTTTGTGCCAAAAGTAGTAGGTAAGATCTATCATATCCATTGTTATAATTACATTTCCGTTTTAACATTTCTATGCTCTATAGATGACTTATCAACGAAGAAAGTTTTTGTAACAGAGTTAATCGAAGGTATCCCGGTTGACAAATGCATTGATTTGGACTTTGAAACCAGATGTCATATTTGTTCACTCATAATGAAATTGTGCCTACATGAACTTTTTGTCTTTCGTTACATGCAGACAGATCCTAATTGGTCTAATTTTTTCTTTAATACAAATACACAGAAGGTATGTAAGTTATAAATGTTTGTACTTAAAAAAATTATATTTAATTATTATCAAATTTCTTCAGTTTAATGTTTTACTTTATTTATGACTGATTAAATAATTTATAAATTAAATTAACCATATATTGTGATTTAGTAAGTTTATTTACATTTAAAACAATTTTTACAATGAACCTACAATAAACCTGAAAGTGAATCTTTTATGATAAATTGATAATAACACTTTTAGGCATAATTTTGTAGATGGAAAATTGACATTCATGCACTCATTAAAATATAAACATACAATACACACACACACATACGCACGCACGCACGCACGCACGCACGCACGCACGCACGCACGCACGCACGCACGCACACACACACACACACACACACACACACACACACATACACACACACACACACACACACACACACACACACACACACACACACA
>CM077104.1:35641170-35661259 GCA_039619505.1 Cimex hemipterus | reverse complement strand
TCGACGACGAGGCCGGAAGAATGGCGGGGGTTTTCCGAAATCTTATCCCCGTAATCCTAACGGCGTAAACACCTAATTTTATGAAGATTGAAGCAGTTTTCCGTTTGCGGGTAATCAGAGAACAAAGTCGGCAACTATCTACTTTCGGGTGAAGCAGGTCTAAAACGTTGATCCATCAAAAAAAATTTATTTCAAGGTCTTTTTTCAATCTGTGTCCTGTCCCTCATTGGAAAGTGACATAGGATATTTTCACCAATTTTTATGATGATTGAAGCAGTTTTCCGTTTTCGGGAAATCAGAGAATAAAGTGGGTACCTATCTACTTTCGGATGAAACAGGTCTAAACTTTTGATCGTTCATAAAAAGTTTATTTCAAGGTATTTTTCCATCTGTTTGCTGTCCCTCATTGGAAAACTGACAGAGGATGTTTTTACCAAATTTAATGAAGATTGATGCTGGAAATCAATTTGAAGTAAAAAGAGACCATAGTTGGTAACTCTCGCCCCTTTCGATTCAAACGGGTTTGAATTGAGACCAAATTTCAATCCACCGTAATCAATTATTTTCCACCGTTTATTACAATGATGTTTTTTTCTCTGTTTTAGAAACTGATTGTGTATAAAATTTTATGAAATTTTATGAAAATTGATGCAGGAAATCAATTAGAAGTTAAAAGAGACAATGTCGGTTACTCGCCCCTTTCGATTCAAACAAGGGTAAAATTTCAATCGATCATAAAAAATTATTTTCGACCGCTTTTACAATGTTAACCCGTTACTTTTTACTCCAATGATGCTTCAATTTGGATCGATGGAAAAAAAATATTTTCATCCAATTTTTAGAACGTTGGTATTCCCTTAGTTTTGTAAACTGTTTGTTGATATTTCGACCAAATTTTACGATACAAGAAATCCATTTGAAGTAGTAAGAGACCAAAGTCGCTAACTCGCCACTTTCGACTTAAATGCGTCTTCAATTTAGATCGATGGAAAAAAATTATTTTCAAACAATTTTTTCAGTGTTATTTTGCTAGTTTTTGTAATCTGTTTGTGGAAATGTTGATCAAATTTTAAGACGCCGGCAACGCGACGCGCGTGTCGCTACGTGTGGTGACTCCTGTGAAACTTCGCGTTTGACGTGCGTGACGCTTCATTTTGATGCTCTCGAAGCGCATAAAGCCTGTGACGCGCGTGAACCGACGCCTATGACGCGTGCGACGCAACGCGCGTGACGCCATTGCGTATGACGAGTGTGACGCGACGCGGTTGACGCGCTTCACCATTTTTTTTTGTATTTTGGCTTTTTCCCAAACACTAGTGTCCTGCAAGCCCACTCCCATAGGGTTACCTCCACTATGGGCCTAGGCGAGTCCTACCATCTACTCCGGTGCCTAGGGGTAACCAAAGATGGAGGCATTATCCCGTACCTTCCTAATTCTTCCTTACCCTTCCCTTTTTTCCTTTCCTTCCCCCCTCTGCTTTGGCAGGGGGTTCCTGGGTTACTAAACCCGCACCCCTCAGGCGGGTGCATCAGTAGGGATTTCGTAAGACTTCCCGGGTGAGCCATCAGTCCCACCTTAAAAATAAAACTGTATCACGGGGGTAGAGCATCCAAGCGGCTCTACCAAATGAGGCTGGACTCGTGGTGGTCGTGGTTTGCAAACAACTTGTACCTTAGCTGGAGGGTACCGGCCAACCGGAGCCGGAGGTAGAGTGCCTTCTCTATCTCTCCGGGCGTGGTGAAATGCATAGCCAAGACCAAGCTGGAAACCACAAAACTGCCTTCTTCAAGGCAAATGTATCGATATTATGTGCATAAGGGCATCTCTGAACTTGGTTAGTACTGCACTACCTCGCTAACCAAGGGATGTGACAAGTCCGTGCATGTAAAATCCTCCTGGTGGTCCTTCGGGGCACCAGGCGTCTGAGAAGTCCCCTTGGGGATAAGTCCGGACGGAAAAGATCCTCATGGGTCTCAACACTCATGAGTAAAGATGGGAACATCTGTCCTGCAAGCCTTATTCCTATTTCAATCGACTTGGGAGGTCGATTTACATAGAAAAATACAATTAAACAATTTTTCGATAAATACCTACCCTAAACCCGAGGAAATCGTGTCGACTGCACTGATGCACTGCAGTAAAGCTGCAAGGAGCCAAATATGGCTTAGGAGTGGCACTGAAGGCACAGACAGTGATGCACTGCTGTAGAATGGAGAGGCAGCAACTCTGTATAGAATGTTGGAATTTGTCATTAAAACAGGAAGGAGGCTCATTGGTCTGTAAGAGGATGGGGCTCAGGGATTTAGTTTTGGAGTTATTAAAAATAGTTTCCATTGAATGGGGAAATTATACCTTTATACGAATACAATTCCGTACTAACACTTTGTAAATTCTCAAATGCAAGTAGTTTGTCTCCTAACTGGTAAGTTAAAGTGTATTAGTTTTAATTTGTTGATTTTATTTTAGTTAAAGTTATGACTTTAATTACTTATGAATTAAATTTTATAACTAACGAAATAGTATGTTGAAGTAATGACTAGATTAGCCAACTTGTCGTGGTTAACAGATCGTCGTAACTCCGCATGACCCTACAGCGGCACCTGGTAAGGTTTGTTACTAGCAGGTTATTCTACCACTGCCAATCTATCAGTATCAGTATCAGCGGGAGAAGTTCCAGTTTGTTTTCGAGACGTAGACACAATGATTTTAACAAATGTTTTGTTAAAAAAGGCCAAGAGCAAGTAAAATGTTGCCTAATTATGTTGTTGTTGTTTTTGGTTAATTTAATTTAATTTAATTCTCCAGATTCATCATGGTATCTATGAAGAGCATGGTGAGCGGACACCGTTTTAACAAAATTAGAGAGCGACTTTCTGATAAACTCGAACTTATACGTTTCGATCCATTTGGTAAGTGCATATATTTTGATGAGAAATTTCCTATTGGGAAGTGTTACTCCAGGGCAGTGTAACAATTAGGCAGGTTTCACTGAGTGAGCATCCCTGGAGAAGGCCTCTTGATTTGAGCAAAACTCTCATTTTCACCTGTTAACCTTTTTTGACGATGGTATTCCAACTATGAAGTTATATGAACTGTTGTCTTTGAGTTATACATTTTTGTTAACTTACAAGTTGGGCCTTTGTTGTATACCCTCTGCCTTACTCTGGATCAGCATGTGTGTTGTTGTTATAACACTTAATATATATAGTCATATCCGCACTCCTCTAGAAGGACATTAAATATGTATTCCATGTCCCACATTTGAATAATTAACATTCCACTATCAACCTACTGACACTATGAATACATTTACTCATCAGAGCATTTAACACAAACAGCAAGGTACTGTGGCACTTCCTATAGGATGTTAATTGGTTTTTATTAAAGACTTTTATTTAATAACTATAATAATTACAACACTATAACAGGAAACTTTTTTAAAAATAAGCATTAATAATGAGAAACAGAATCTAAATGGTAAAGTTTGTTGGCTCCAAGCATTTGGTAATAAAAAATAATAGTAATAACTAAAAATACTTAAGGTAGGGTGAGTACCTTCTGGTTCGATTTACAAACTGTGTTATGCAGTAATCCAGATTTCAAGCTCACAAATCATCATCACACTGAAAGTAAATTAAAAAATTAATTTAAATTAATGAATCACACAAATATAAAACTTGTTACAATAAATTTAAAATAATAAAAATAATTTCATTTATGTATAAAATTACACCATAAATTTTTTAAGCTAAAAAGGTGACAGGTGACAGATTGTGAGATGTGATCTGGTGTTTCAATCTTTATTGAGATCATCTTCAGAGCTCAAAGTATTTGTTTTCTGTGTCATTAATAATGATTGACACATACACAGAAAACTTTGAGCCCTGGAACATTGGCACAATAAAGAAAATGTTTGGAATGGAAAATAGAAATGGTTGTAAGGAAGTGGTGCTAGAATCCATATTTCTAAATTAGGTATCAGCATCTCTTCCCCTTTTGGCAATAACACCTCCGTTTTTCAGGCAGAAATCTGGGTCATTAATGTGCGTTGTAGAACTACATAAAATAAAATCAAGGGACAATATATTAGAATGTTTTCTGACAGTCAGGCTAGTCTTAGGTCATTACAAAAAGATTTGTCAACATCTAGACTGGTGGAGGAAACTGTAGATCTTATCAATATAATCTCATCCAGGTTGGAGAGTAAGGTACCCTTATTTGGATACCAGCACATAAAGGTCACTGTGGCAATGAAAAGGCGGAAGGTCTTGCCAGAGAAGGTACTAATACTGCGTTTGTTGGGTCACAGTCGATATTATCTCACTATGAGCACAGCAAAAGAAAGTAGTAAAAACTGGGGTATGAAACAATTCCTTAACAATCCCCTGGACACAGGCAATCGAAGGAGTTTGTTAAGGAGATCAAACCAGCAGAATCGAAATGGCTATTCTCTATTTTAACGAAGGGGATTAGGAGGTTGATAGGTAACCTAATGGGCCACTGCCCACTGAGAAGACATTTCTCCATAATTGGTATTCTACCAGATCCCTTTTGCTGTTTTTGCAAAATAAAAGAAGAAATGGCAAAGCACTACCTTGCTGAGTGTGGTAGGTATAGTAGGACTAGATTTGAAACTTTAGAACGAGAGGACATCACCAAATCACTCCCTGAGATTAATTGGTCCAAAATCTTGGGGTTTGTGAACAAGTCCAAGAGATTTGTGCACAACACATGAGCCGACCAAGACCCAGACCTTTTAGAAATGAGGTACGAGCATTTAACCCCGCAAAAATAATTTTTATATGCAAAGTATTTCTACTCACTTAAAGTGTTTGTTTTCTGCGTAATTATGCCATACTTGCATGTCGTGTTGAGAGTGCCAATGAGATATTGATGTTTTATGGTTATATACATTGGATTTTGAAGGGGTGAGGAAGGAAGTAAGTATAGAAAGACATTTTTGTATAAGAAGTCAGCTTCTTTGAGGTGAAAAGACGAAGGGAAAAAACGGTATGGTTCTGCCAGTTATCTTTTCAGGATTATATAGACAGGGATAAATAAGAAAAAGAAAGGTAGATTATTGAAAAATTATACTATGTAAAAACGTTTAATGTGTGGAATGTTTTATATATTATGTGTTTTGTGTGATGTGATGATATATGTGTTATCTACATTGAATTTCACTAACGATATTGGCGGAGCTGTGACACATGTCTGTTCTATAATTGATGCTGTGTTTATCTCTGTCTATTTAAACCATTTCTGAGAAATTACGTTTATGTTTGTTTAGTTCTGTGGGTACTGGATTGTTGGAGTCAAAATTGTGTTTGTGTTCAAAATGGTGGGTGTTGTTGGATTTGGCTTGAGAGTTTTACAATCGTAGATATGTTGCTTTACTCTCTTATCCAGATATTGGAGTGTAAGACAGATTAAGTTGCCGAACAGTTTAAACAATTGATTTTGTAGATTACGACAAATTTATTTGTTACTAAAATGGGATCTTTAATTTTGGGAAAAAGTGTTTGAATTGTTTTATAATTTTTGAATGATATTTTAAAGTTATCGGACGGGAGAATAGTGTTTAATTTATGTGGTAGGAATGAATGGCATGGAAATGTATTTTGGTTTGTTTGTATTGATAGATTTGGTATAGCATTATTAGTAATAGTAGAGCATGTTAGTGTTCAGTTACCATAATACCAAAATCCCTCGGCTCTCATTGCCAAACGACCTTGAATGGACTCGAGTTTCTCCTGTTTAGATTGGGCTATTTAAAATGTATTCACCAATGTGTGTGAGTATTAATCCATTGAATGGTTTTGCCTATTTCCTCACTTGAATGTGTATGTGTGAACGTGCAAAGTAAGACCTGTCAATTTTTGTAGGAGCAGTGCTGGTAGTTGAAAGATTGGAAGGTAGTCCTGTTAAAAGATTCTGTGTTTGGTTCACAGTTTATAAACAGCTTGTTCTGTACAATAACTTTTATAATAATTTAAACAACGTATATAGTAGTTTAATCATTTGAGGATAGCAGTTTTATTTTAATAAATTTATGTTTAATAAACAAATCAAACATTGTTCACTCTGTAATCAAAGAAGTACATATATCATTTTGTAGCTGTGTACCATTTTAAAAGAAGACCATGAACTATATCTCAACAAGAATTAATTGATCCTTAATTTAATGATTCATTCAATATTTAAATGCTAAAAAGCGAATAAAGCAACTGAACTATTGTAAAGGAGCATGGAAGATTCAGTATATTTGGTTTTGGCATTTATTTACTGGAAGATGCTATCAAAATAATTATTTATAAGACCTATACATGTCCATTTTATAATATATACTGTTGGTGTTTACAATCACTTGATAATTCAAATGTTTTATTGTATTTTATTTCTTGTTATTGATCTAATTTATTGTAATGTAACAGATTGGTTTATTTGTTTTCAGTTCAAGAAGAAGTAGTCTATAAGGAAGACAAGAAGGTGAAAAGCATGAAGTTTTAATATCTTCTGATATACTTGTAAATAGTTAATTCGTAAATATTTCCAATAGTTGATCATTAAAAATGTTATTACTTTAAACATTATGTTGTTTTTAATTTGTTTGAAAACTACCTCCTTCTTTTGCTTTCATTATAGAATATAAATAGTAAATTGTGGTAGTAGCAACAAAGCTACCACATTTCTTTAGATAGTTTCAATAGATAACATCATGATTCCTAACACTTAATTTTATTCTTCGATTCCTCAACTCCTGACTCCTAGCCCACTTTTCTCCAAGGCCAGAGAAATATTTTACTCAATTTGTCAATAAACTCAATAAAATAAATTTTATTTACAATATTCAAAATACTGAAGAAGTAATGAATATGTATAAATAAATACATTCAGTAAATTTTCTGTGTGATGTAAATGTCTATTAATTTTTTTCACTTATATATTACCTACTCAACCGACAATCAAAATTACCATGAAAATCCAAACTTTAGACAAATAATTATTAGGATATCATGAGATGTGGTCTGGTGTGACGTAGGTTTTAGAAAAACTTTCTTTAGCATGCCAACATTTCTATCTTTATTGAGATCATCTTTAGGGCCTGGGATTTATAGCATTGTTTAAATTGTACAAATACCTATAAGATGTGAATAAATGAATTTAGACAAGATATAAACTTTAGATTCAATTAGAGAATTTGTACTCCCTTCATCTCACTATCATCAATTAACAGTCACTAAATACGACACATATTACAGTCGTTTTCATAGTAATGAATTACTACAATCACATCAATATGGTGACTCCATTCCCCATAATTACCACATAAATGTTGGAAAAGAACAAGGATAAGAGGCCTCCTCTAAAATGATTATTATTTTATTAGTCCAGAGCTGCTGCCACTGGTAGCTTTCTCTATAACACCGATAATGCTACAAGCATACATTGGATCTGCTAGTTTGTTTATTTATATCCAACATATACAGTTGGAGATATAAATAAATTAAGTTAAAAAAATAAAGATATTTTATAACAAATTCATTATATAACCATGTAAGTAATTTGTCAGTAAATTTAAAAAAATTAAGTAAGCAATTTTAGTTTATAATTCTATTATTATATTAATCCATACATGTTTAGTGGTCATAATTGATCATACTAATTATATCAATTAATTACTCTTTATGTAAGATCTTGGTAGAGATGAAAAAGAATAATTAATTGAAATTATTTGCATTATTCATTTTCCATCTAAAAATATCTGTATGTGATGAATCGTGACGTTTCAACTGGACCAACCCATTTCCCTCCAATTTCACAGTAAACCCTTTCTCCCCTGGGTAGGGATAGGGTATTAGGGATGGATAGACCATCCCAACCGTCTGTATTCACCCCAACTCTCAAAGTGTGAACTGTGGAGTGGACATCTGCATGTGACTTGTCAAGTAATTTTTACACAACAGTCAGTAATTTAACCACCGTGTACGATCAATCGCCTTGTGTTAATCGTTCATCACCTTGAGAATATCCGGTTTACTTTTGCAATGCCGAACTCCCTGTAATGAGGATAGGATCCTATCTCTGGACCACATGTCAGAAAACTTCTTTCAACATTTAAATTATCTTCTGATCTCTTTCATATATTGTCTTTCTATGAAAGATATTCATTATCTCCCACTGGCATCACTGAATGAGCAATGTCCATTGTCAAAGCATCTACTAAAGGGTGGTGCAGTGGCCTGCCTATTCATCACCGAGCAAAATTTCATATTATGCTTTGAGACCTTCATTGCCTTTATATCATCCTACAAGAGATCTTTCATCTGACAAGCTTCAGAGATCAACTCAAACAATGAGTTCATTCATTCCTTTCCTTCATTTAACTCTTCTTAAATTAATTTATCTCTGAATCAATCATTCCCATTGGCCTGAAACAAGAAATTTTTTCTTAATAATCTTAATATCCTATCTCCAACAGTGTTTGCTTGTGCTATTTTTTTGGTTGCTGGTGAACAATATCGATGGATAGGTAGCATTTATTGCTTGCATTTGCATCAATGCATTAGTATAATTTATTTTAAATACGTTTTTGTCATTGTTACAACTAAAAAATAAGTATTACATTCTGCCAATTCTGGTCCATGGATTGGGGATGATAATGATTTTAAGTTCCTGTCCACCAATTCTGGCCATTCATTAAGACTTAAGTTGTGAAAATTAACTACCTACACAAATACATATAAGAGCTATGTATTTAACATCAATTAAGAACACTCCTTTAAAAAAAAAAAAATCAGTACAAAACTTAAGTCGTAGAAATGATGGAGTGAGTGCAGTGAATCTTTCTTTTTTTTAAAAGGTAGTACTTACTCACAGTATGTTGTTTTTTCATCAGAATTTTGACCCCTTAGCTCATTGTCAGGTTGAAGGATTTTTACAACCCCGTCTCTCAACATGAATTGCAAAAGTGAACTCGTCCCTGTGATACCCCACTAATGCAACATTCCAATGAGAAGCTGGTTTTTTAATGGTGCTTAATTTGAACATGCGAAAAGCAGAAATTATATCTCAAATAAATATTTTAATTGTAAATACTGTAAGAAATTAATTATGAATTGGTAATTAAAGATAAAAGATTTTAAAAAATTAGAATAATACCTTAATATTATTAAATCATAAAAATAATAATTAAAATAATTTACTTATTTGGATGTTTAGTATTATTTATGTACATATTTCAAATAGGAGGTTCAAGGATCAAAATCTATTATGTTATTAATGCATTTATCTCCATGTTCAGTTTTACATTTTTTTTTATTTCAAATTTCTAAAAGCAATCTAGTTCTCTCCCTTTGTCTTTAAATATCTTAAGATTAATACATAAGATACATAAATAATAATTCATTAATATAGTAACAATAAAGATATGATGCTTGTTGTTTTATTTTTAAAATAATATTTATTTTTTATTTCTAAGAAATTTGCAAAGAATAATCAATAAATTATATACAAATACACTGAGTCCAAAGGAATAAGGTTGTCAGTATTATTACTATCGTCATTACTTTTCTCTCTAAAAATACAATGATTTGATACAATTTATACACTTAATATTAATACTATATTACACTTTTCGTGGGCAAATGAATTATGAATACGAGAATTGAAAATAATTGTTCATTATCACAGGAAATTAGATGAAGGGAGAAACTAATAAAAAAGCTCCTTTAACCAAGTGTGGGGAATCAAAGAATCAACTCGCCCCAGGGATTGAATTTTGGTGTATGTAAAGGCCGGGGATACACAGTAATATTTACATTTCTTTTAAAACTGGACTGGAATCTTAGTTTTTACAATATTAGCTCCAATTTCTCCCTATAACCACTTTTCCTGGTTATCACTTAGCAGCAAACTATGTTGTTTAGTATAAAAATACCCAATAGTAGTAGTAGTGCACTACTGGAATGTATATCGCCAATTAATCAAAGGTCTGAAAAACCAGTCACAAGTTGGTCTGCCCAGTGTAAATGCATTCTGTTCTACTGGCATTATTCACAATAAAATATTGGTCTATCAAAAATAAAACAAATAATCCAAAATGTAGTTAAAAACAACAAAGAACAAATGTTTTACAAAATGAAGTGTATTATTTTATTTAATGATATTTAAATAATTAAATACATAGCACATAAATATATATATATATAATAAATATTCCGATATAAAATTCTACATCTGAGTACATAATTTATAAAAATATTAATTTTATTTGGACAATTTATAAGACACTATGGACCAACTTATAGTAAATTATTGTACATTCAAAGCAAAAGAAGTGAGGATGGCTGCTTCTTTCAGAACTGCAAAACCATTCTTTGCTACATCTCTGGAAAATAAACTGCATTTCAGTAAATTGTGTAAAGCAAAATCATCACTTTGGATTAGCACAAAACATGCACACACTGATGGACAAAACAAATGCACCACTCTTTAATTTTAATATATTTATATTAATAAATATTTAATTTTATTCATACTTTACGTACCAAAAATAAGCCTTTCCATTCCTTGGAAAAGATTTATGGTAAAATCCTAAGAATTCTTTCCCAATCATCAACCACAACTGTTTATGACTCTTCAAGGGTTTAGAACCTGGGTTTCGCCATTGTCCTCATCGCGTAAGTTGGTCCCAAAGGTGTTAAATTGCGTCAAATTTGGACATCCAACTGGCTCACCAAGCACCTCATTTAGGTAGTCATCCACAAAATGAGCTCTTCGGGGCCTGGCATTAGCAAGAATCTACTGATGTGGGGGCAAAAGGCACATGTTCTTATCTTTCTGAGAAGTCAGAGCTCTTCGCTGCACAAGAGTCAGACGTCTAAGGAAATGTCACCCCAGAACATCAATGACCCACCCTAACATTCTCCTGAGGGTCTCCATATGAAATTATGCTCATCAGGAGATTTGAGGCTAATTTTCACCTCATCTGTAAACTCGTCTACAATCTTCCAATATCCACTTCCCGTGCAAATGATTTAATGCCTGGCCAGTTTCTGAGCTGTGATAAGATTTCCATATGCCTGGTACTAGGCCCTGCATTATTTTCATTGAGCCTTCTTACAGTCCTGGAGGAAATTGAAAGATTTCAGTTCTATCTTGTCAGATTTCTTATCTCATTTCCTTCAATTTTGTAGAGCTTGATGACAGATGAATCTATTGTCTCTCTTGCCCATAGACCTAGCCCAACTCTATGCTGCCCTAGTAAGAAGCTGTTTCTCTGCACTAAAGAACCCTTCCTATTGTAGTGTTTTACACTCAGTTTCCTGGGAACTTCACATTAGTCCTCCTCTAAAAATTTTATGACTCCTGGTACTGTCATACTTGCTGACTGGATTCATTGAAAAAGGTTCAACAATAAGAATAATATCAAATGAAAGCAACAAAGAAAAAAGGTTAATTGAAAACGATCTTTAGATGTAGCAAAATGGAAGGGCTGCTTTTTACAATTACAATTACAAATTAGTACAAAAGTAATGAAAATAAGTAAACAAGGTATTATTACTGTTTATTTTGACTAAGATAGCTCCAAGTTTCCTGTAACCAATTTAGAAAGCTAATAGATCTAATTTTAAACTAAATGAATAGAGTAGTGTATTCAATTTGTCCATCCAACACACATACACATACAATCAAATAGTATATACCAAATTATATATAAAAAAACTTACATAGGCTCTGTGCAAAAGGAATCCTCCATTGGAACTGAATTGAAAGCTTTCAAGCATTCGTAAATATTCTTTAGGCATGATTCAATCTCCAAATCTTGGCTTGTGATTGATTTAGCTTTGAACATATGTACTAGTGTGTATACTATTGCAACACAGCTCAATAAATTTGTACCTTCCTTCAAATGAAAATTAAAATTATGAGTTTTTATAAGATATTTTAAGAATACAATAATATGTTGAAGGATTTACCGATTTGTAGAGAATGAGGCGTTTATCCAGCACTGGAAATATTCTTTTCAAGAATGCAGGTTTGCTTATAAAATAATTTAAAATTGTCTTTACAATGAAGACATGATTTCCTAATTTTTTTTCACATATCACTGTATTTTCCTAGAATACGGGGTTAAAAGATTATACAGATATTGAAGATTTAACCTGTTCAACTTAATTATAAAATAATTTAATTACATTGATTATTTGTTTAGCTATGGCTTGAATAACAGCATAAATATAATATGAGTAAACTTCCGAGAAAAGTTCACTATTTGGGAATTTTGAGTAAGTAACTGTCAAAAGCGAAAATAGTGCCGTATTAAATCCTTTTACATCCTGGAAAGAAGAATGTTGTTGACACATACTTTATATACATATACCTATATAAAATACCTCAACGAAGTTTTTTATACTAGTAGTACTTAGTTCAGACATGGCAAGTATTTCCAAAAGTCTGCTCTGAAGGGAAGGAAATACTGTTTTATAAAGGGAGTACTCATCTTTTGAAATATAAACCTGAGCGTATTCACACATCTCTTTAATGCCTTTAGCTGCATTTTCAATGAAGAATAAAGGGCAACCTGATGACAAAAGATCCTAAAGTAATTTTGTAATTGCAAAATTAAAATTTAATTATTTCAACCTGAATTAAGTAGGTTTGATAGAAAACTTGCATAATGCACAATATGTTCCATATTAGTTTGGCTTATTGAAATTGTGTAGTTTGAATTTTCCAAAATGTGATTTATACATCGTACCGTCACACTATTCTTTTCATCCTTTTCTAAATCAGTTGGTAAGAATGGAACTATGATTCTGAAAATAATAATTTGATAAATCGACTTTTGATAAATAGAACAAATTTTGGTGAGCTGAAATCTTATGTGTCATCACCATATGAGTTACATTTAACATTCAACCCCCCCCCCCCCCAATTCCATAATGCAGTTACTTGGTCGTTACACCAAATTCAACATTTGGTTTGTCATCTTTTTTTTAAGTTGTAAGCTTTTGTTGTTGTTAAGCAAAAATGCCTTCATGAAAACATATTGTCAGAATATAGTGTTTTGAATGGTGAAAATGATGTACGTGAGATATTGTTAATTTGTGTAATTATGAGTGGTTTTGTTAATGCGTTATCTTTGTATACATCCAATTTTTCAAGTATGTAGTGGATTAGTGCTACTTGCTTGTTAGTATTGTAGAAGGTTTGTGATGGTTTTTGAGAATTTCGGGTTAAAAGTTCAACTCAAACTTCAAACCCATACAAAAATCTTTTTGTAATGTACTTTAGTATAATTTTTAAATCGAAAATCAACCTCAGTAGGCTGGTAGGTAAGGCTAATAAACACATACAGCAGGTTTGACTGAAGCATTTATTAAGAGAATAATAATTGTGAATTGCACAAAATTTCATGTATGTACAGTCCTCAAAGAGGAATTACAAGAGAATAATCTGCAAGAAATAAATTGGCCAATTTTTTAAACCATGATTAATCCCAAGTTCTTTCTATTAGTTCTCTTTTAAAAATTTTCTTAAAATGTCATTGATAAATACACAAAGTGTTGTGATTTTCAATTAATTGATGTATTCGGGAGTGGAATAATACTAATTAAAATACTAAAAAGCCAATAAGTTGTGGTATGAACTGCTCAAAGCAATGTCATCTGACTAGATACAAAAAACTTTGAACTTACGAATGCCAGACATTTTCAAAATATGCTTGTTACATGATCAACACAAAGCTTCTCTCGATAAATACGTCAGTCAAAACTGCTTTGATACTGTTTGTCATAACCACCTCCCCCCCATTAGTTGAGCAATTAAATTTAAATATACTTTTTTTTAAAACGTCAATTACCTTGTAGCCCAATTCGTAATGTCTATGCAAAACCTGTGAGCATTCACAGAAGAAATTTCAGTATTAGAACCATTTTCTAATTGTTGTTCCGTCTGATGAAGCACTATTCCAGTAAAAACATAGTACTTAAAACATTTACAAATGAATATATCTGAAAGCTCTGGCTCCTTAAGTTCTTCTCCTGCTTGCATTCTATTTTCTAGAATGATCTAAAAAATTAAAAAATATAAATAAAATAAAAATCCTGCCTGTTTTACATTTTAAAGGGGACTTTTGATAGATCACACCATAATTTTCATTATGTGAGAAGAAATTGTTTATTTAATGTTTGATGACAACATAGTGGGTCAAACTCAATATTGATAACTTGTTTAACTTTATTGTATTACTTATTAATACTGTTACTCTCTTTAGATTAAAAATAAAGAAAACAGTTCAGTTTCATAATTTCAAAAAAGCCAACTTGTCGAGTGAATTAATTGGTTTTATGTTTTCTGTGATTAATTTGAATAAAAAATTAATTAATATTTTGTAAAGCATGGTTTTAAGCTGACACTTTTTTGCCTGGTCAAATGCTATGATCAACAATGGGTAGATGACAACAATAAATATTGTTAAAATATTTCTTTACTAATACAAATTTTTCCTGAGACCAGGAAATAGCGAAGCCATTTCAGCTCCGCCTGAATTGTGGGGGCAAATAGTGGTACTGATATTTCATGTACACTTTTTCCAGTCTTAACTTCACTTTACATAATTATTTGGAAATCGTGAGGTGCAGTCTGGTGTGATGTAGAAAAACATTTTCTTTGTCTTGCCAACGTTTCGATCTTTATTGAGATCATCTTAAGGGCACAAAGTGTTTGTTTTCTGTGTAGATGTGTCATTATTGGGTGTCGTGTTGAGATTGCCCTATTAAATTAAATAGTTTTAAATAAATTTATGCTATTGTGATTGTTCCCTTTAAAGTTAAAATAAAGGCCAATGAAATGTAAATTTTTGTGGACAAATAACCACCAGTCCACTTACACTCGATAGGTGTAAGTCTAAACCCTTCTGAATGTCGCAAATTCATACTTTAATTTGAAAAGTACCTTCAACATAGTGTACACAAAACAGAAATTTTTCATAGATGAAACTAAAAATGGTTGAAATAATAATGAAGAAAATGTGAATAAATTGTATCTTAGTTTCTCCTTCTGTGGAATCAGAAAAAAGAAAAAGCCAAATAAAATTTAGATAGAACACTTAAAATGGAAACCAAGCCATAGAGAGATGAAAACAACAAGACAAAGGAGGTACAAACTTGATATATGAATCAACTGTGTTGCAACATAGTAGATTTTTGTAGAAGGTAAATTCGTATGTACACCTGTCCTGATGATAGGTGGACAATAGATAGGCAGTACATTTTTGATAATGTGATGTCATGTTAACACGATGGGTATGTGTGTGAGTGTGTGTAAAAACATGGGGACACAATATCTACAAGTCTACACGGAATATTCTTAATAAATACTACATCAAGTAACTAACTAGTAAAGTAAATCATTTTGATATAAACAGCTTCTTCATTCTTCACATACTTCTGGACATCCAAAGTTCCTCAACCAAGTTAAACTTAGTTCGAAAGAGGAACAACAGCCAAGATTTACGGTCAATGTAAAACACATCAAACGGACTAGAAAGTCAACATTAGTCTCCAGCTATTGCAAAATCTATCATCACTGCATCGATAAGTACTTAGATGATCCTCCAGTATGGACTCATCCTACTACTATCTGGGTATGGAATCACCTAGTATATCTCCGCACGACAGCAACTTGCAGCAGATGCTGCCTCGGAAAACCAACATTCTCCAAATCTAGGGGTGGAGAAGTTACATCTCCGTTTTAATAACAAGACTTCTTTTTTTAAAAAATACCTATCTCAGTGCTTAGGAATGAGTGGACTCAACAATTGCCTTTTCTTTCAATTGTTCCCTTTAGATAAGCTTCTTATTCGTAGTTAGTTAATGGACAGTAAAGAATATTTAATTGCTATAGAATAATCTGTACCATGAATAGGAAAGTTATTCTCTGTAACCATTGTGTGCTATTTGGCAATAAAGATTCTTTTTTAAAAAGGATTTCATCTCACACATAACTTTATTGTACATTTTACATAAAAATCAAATAGGCTTCTTGCTTGGGAGCATATCAAATAAATACAATGTATTTTTAAATTATTTAATTGGTAGAATGTTCATTAAATTGCCAACTGTTTTTAAAAATTGATTTGAAAATATAATCACCTTGATCCTTGCCATATAGGTATGAAGTTCATATAATCGACATCTCCTTTTGTGCAAAAGGCGTTTGAGATTAAAAATATCATCTACAAGATGGCTGAGGAGTGTGAGGGCAAGAAGAGGTTTTCCTTTCACTGGCTTAAACCGAACCTTGGACTTCTTGTTGGAATTCTAAAACAACAATCAACAAGTCAGGTACCAAATTATTTATATAATTTCAAGGCTAATTTACTTTTATAGAAGGGAGGGACAAAATAATTACACATAAGCAAAACATAAATGATAGTAATCATATTATTCTAAGCTTTTAAATTACAATTTTTTCAATTAGTAATAAAACATATTTAATTAGAGTAAAATTTACAAACTGGGGGAGAAAGTAATTTGTTTGTTACTGATAATAACACCAACACATCTCACAATTATACTAACATGACTGAATCACACGCACACGCATGCACACACAATGGCAAAATAGTGTAACGCCAAAATGTGTCTGCTTTCTGGCTTATTGTACCTTCCTAGTTCCTTAGTTCTGTGCAATAGAATCAATCCTTCTCCTTAGAATCATTAGCTGTCATTGCTGCACCCAGCATGGATAGTGAAAAAACAAATAAATAATTATTCAAATATCGTGAGATGCGGTCTGGTGTGATGTAGGTATCAGAAAAACATTTTCTTTATCGTGCCAACGTTTCGATCTTTTATTGAGATCATCTTCAGGGCCTGGGATTTACAAACATAATTTACATTTAGAAAATACATATAGAATATGGAATTTATACAATGTAAAAATTATATTTTATATTCTATCAAAGTATTTCTACTCACTCAAAGTGTTTGTCTTCTGTGTAATTGTGCCATGTCGTGTTGAGAGTGCCAGTGAAATTTTGCTGTTTCATGTTTATATATGTTTGATTTTGAAGTGGTGGGGAAGGAAGTGGGTATAGAAAAGACAATTTTGTATAGGTCGTCGGCTTCTTTGAGGTGAAAAAAGCCAACAAAGGGAAACAATGTGTTGGTAATGTTTCAGCCACTTTATTCTTTCAGGATTATGTAGAAAGGGATAAATGGGAAAAGGAAAATTAGATTGTTGGACAATTAGACTATGCGAAAATTATTTGATGTAATGTGATGATATATGTATGTTATCTGTATTGAATTTGATTAATGATGTTGGCGTAGCTGCGACTGAGTTTGCATGTATCTGTTCTGTAATTGATACTGTGTTTATCCTTGTTGATGTAAACCATTTCTAAAAAATTACGTTTAAATTTGTTTTGTTCTGTATGTACATACAAAACAAATTTAAACGTAATTTTTTAGAAATGGTTTACATCAACAAGGATAAACACAGTATCAATTACAGAATAGATAAATGCAAACTCAGTCGCAGCTACGCCAACATCATTAATCAAATTCAATACAGATAACATACATATATCATCACATTACATCAAATAATTTTCGCATAGTCTAATTGTCCAACAATCTAATTTTCCTTTTCCCATTTATCCCTTTCTACATACCCACTTCCTTCCCCACCACTTCAAAATCAAACATATATAAACATGAAACAGCAAAATTTCACTGGCACTCTCAACACGACATGGCACAATTACACAGAAGACAAACACTTTGAGTGAGTAGAAATACTTTGATAGAATATAAAATATAATTTTTACATTGTATAAATTCCATATTCTATATGTATTTTCTAAATGTAAATTATGTTTGTAAATCCCAGGCCCTGAAGATGATCTCAATAAAAGATCGAAACGTTGGCACGATAAAGAAAATGTTTTTCTGATACCTACATCACAACAGACTGCATCTCACGATATTTGAATAATTATCCGTTAACAGTCACTAATCTCTACACATAAATAAATAAAATTAAAACGAACAAGAGAGTCAAAGTCTTAAGGGCTTAAACCTTCTTTCGTGATCAAGAAAAGATTTCCCAAGCTATTATTTCTTTAACCATTCACAGGCAAGGGTTTTAAAAGTACTGGAAAAGTGAACAGTGGAATTAGTGAAAATTCACTTAGAAAGCTATGTGACAATTGTTAGAATACATTTCAGCATGAGGGTAAATAATATTAAAACTATTATTAATCCAATCCATCTATCAATCTATAATATTTCAATTTTGGGTGATTACATGCAAGACGCACGGGAAAAAAACCTGTATTTATTATTATTGTATAAGTTTAATTATATAATTATTTAGAAATCATTAGATATGGTTTGGTGTGATGTTGGTTTCAGAAAAACATTTTCTTTATTGTGCCAATGTTTTGATCTTTAGTGTGATCATCTTCAGGGCCTGGGATTTACAAATATTGTTTACATTTAACAAATACGTTTTGAATGTGGAAAAGTAAATTTTTTGTTATTGGTGTGGGTCTTTAATTTTGGAAAAAAGTGTTAGAAAAATTTGAATTTTTGAAAGCTATTTTGAAGTTATTGGATGAGAGAAATTTGTTTAATTTATGTGATAGGCCTTGGATAAGTGCCATGGAAATGTATGCTGGTTTGTTTGTATTCGATAAACTTAATGTAGTATTATTAGTAATAGTGGACGGTGTTAGTGTTGAGTTGTAGTTTGTTGATTTTTCTGTTAATTTTGTGTTTAGGGTAGAGATTATGTAGGATCTGTTTGTATATCTTTGTTTTTGTGGTGGAATGGCTTAGGGTAATCATTCTGTGAAGTAACCCTTTGGCCAAGTTTATTATTGTATGAAGGGGATGGTGAGTTGTAAAGTTGAAGTAGCAATCTGTGTTTCTTGGTTTTTGATTCCAATCTGTGATTAACTTGCTATCTGGTTTTTTATTATGAGTATATCTTAAAATGGTATTTTTTTGTTTTTAATTATATATTATTTTATATGTAGGTCTATATTTTATTAATAGGTTCATATTTTTTATTTATTTAATATAACTAAAAATTTGGTTTTAGTATTTACCACACTGATTTTGAAATTAAAAATAATTAATTTAAATAATAAATATAATTAATTTAACAAAAATTCCAATATCAACCTGCTTTGCATTGCATATACGAGACTTGCCTGTAGAGGGTTAAATTACATTTTTAATTATATATCTATTGTAATAGCCTCAATATAATCACACGATTTTAGAGAACTGCTTAGATAATCCTCACAGTCCTTAACCTAGGATTGAAAGAAATATTAACAAGACGTCCTTGGAATTGATGCTCTAATAAATAAAGCAAAATAACAGTTGTTGTCTTCTTGATATACAAAAATGAATATAAATCTAATAATTAATCAGAACCATGATATGTCTGGTGTGATGTAGGTTTCAGGAAAACATTTTCTTCTTCGTGCCGTTTTGATCTTTATTGAGATCATCTTCAGGGCTCAAAGTGTTTGTTTTGTATGTAATTGTGCTATTCTTGCGAGTACTTCTTGCAGTTATCGACTCTGACATTTCTCATATGCTTGGACTGACTCGTTGCTTAAACTTAAAAGTAAAGAACTTCTACTACAAAAATCTAATGTAGTGTATCACATTAAATGTGCACAATGTCCCACTGTGTACTAGGCCAAACATAACAATATTTACCTGAACGTATGCTGCCACATAAGTACGATTGCAGTGATGAGGAAAGGCTGGAAACAACACTATTCAAAAATACACATTCTACAAAACATAATTTTCACTTCGATGACGTCAAAATTGTGGCTTCAGAACAAAATACTTTTGAGGGAAATGATATGTATTCATCAGGATAACATGGCTTGTAATTTAAAAACAGATTTGAATAATTTCAGTGTGATATACAGTGGGATTCTAGAAAAAGATAAGGTCTCTCCAAAAATAACAATACTTGTGTGTATATATGTATATATATGTATATATATATATATATATATATATATATATATATATATATATATAT
>CM077104.1:35618893-35640770 GCA_039619505.1 Cimex hemipterus | reverse complement strand
TAGGCCATTTCAACCCCCCCCCACTAAGTCTATATTCTATACCCGTTCAAACACAACATTCATACAAATAAATACATTCAAATGCTTAAATACATCCATACAGTACACTCAATCCGTTTGGAAGGTGGAGTACTTGATATTCCTCAATACTTAAACTAACCTAGATTGGGGTCGATGGGGTACTTTTATAAATATTCCACCTTCCAATCACTCACCTTCATCGTTCGAGGGGCGATGATGACATTATATTCACCCTCATCCCTCGCCATTCACGCTAATAAATACATGCACTCAGACAAAACATATGACACATAACACATAAGACATACTATATACAATTACAATTTTTAAAAAAATTTCCCCTAAAAAGGGGAACAGGGGACTGTGCTTGAGGACTCTTCTTAAATCCGGCGGCATACCTACACGCTCTCTATACAGAGCCAAGGCATGACATGCCTGTATTATCAAGCAACCTTTCTCTGCATAAGGGGCATGTGTCAACCGAGTATGGCCAATCCTCAATCTGGTGAGGACGATCCCTCGTTTCCTGCTCAGATTCTCTGAGGGCCATCTACCGGTCTTGCTCTTTACTTGCAAGAGCCTCTCCAGCGATCCCGCCCACGCCTACTGATCGTGATGGTCCGATCTGGAGAGTGCTTTCATCACCTTGTCCGCGCATCCGTTGCCCTCCAGGCCGACATGTCCGTGAATCCAGACAACAACCACTGTTTTTCCAAGAGGCTTCAGCTCCTCGTATTTCTCCAACAAGAGCACAGCAAGAGGGTCCACAGAGAACCCGTCACGTATAGCCTAAACAGCACTCAGAGAGTCGGTACATACGAGGAAAGCTGAGCCCTCCCCGGCCACACCGCCTCGAGAGCATGCCAAATCGCATACAGCTCTGCCATGTATACGATGCAGTGAGGGGGCAATGACCAGAAGGTGGCTATTCCCTCGCTATACACAGCACAGGTCACACCATATCTAGTTTTGGACTATTTATTTATTCATTTAAATATTTTAACAGGCTGTGATAACATAGAATTACCAATGTATTAGAAATTAAGATCTTCGTTTTAAAAATTCTGGGAAATGATTGTTATCAGTAGGTGATAGTGTGGGGAACCTCCCACCTGATAACATGATAAATAACAAGTTTCTACTCAAGCGCCTGTGATATTTATGTACCTAGAGAATATTAGTTGTTAAGTAATTGTTACTGTTTTAAAAAATGCCTATATATGTAAAAGGCTGTTAAGAGGTTTTTTTATTTATTTATCATTATGTATATATGACATGTGATGTGTAATGCGTTTTAAGTTTTTGACTTTGTATCTACAAGTAACAACAAACTAACATTTTATAACTATTTATACAATTTATAACTATCTAAATGATTATGTCCCTACGTCTCTATCGATCCCCTGAAGAAGGCTATAAAACTTGTTGAAAGCTTGGGTGTTGATATAATAACATTGTATGTTTGAAGATCACAACCCGAATCCCTATCAACATCGTTTGAAGGCATAACAATTAATAAAATAAATAATAAAAAATAATTTATGTAGCATGCTGTGAGAAAATATAATATATTGGTTACCTGTTCCATGTCTAAAGTCATATTGAGATTCTTTTGTCTGAAAGCATGATTTAACCATTCTATTATCAGATCAATCACCTCAAGTCCTCTATCCCACGAAGATAGTGCAGATATTAAAACTTGTGTTAAATTTGAAGCGGTTTCGTCTGATATCTAAAATAACCAATAACCGTTCTGTTTGAATCACAGTTCTGCTTTCAAATACAATAATTGATGTTATAAATAAATACTTCTTTTAGCTCAGAAATACAAGCACTTGCAATTGTGCTCACAGGATTAAGTTTGTTGATTGGTGTTAAAGATGCAAAATCAACAATGTAATAATACACAAGTGTTCCCTTTTAAAACAATTGTATGTTTATTAGTATGTCAACATCATTGATACAAATTTTACAATCATTACCTTGTAATACCGTAACAGCATGGGAACTGCACAAGTAGAAAGGTCATACAGATCACTCAAATACTTTTCGTTTTTAATAAGTTCTTCAGAAAATATTGCCCAGAGAATTGTCACAGCACTGACCATTCCTATCACCAAGCTATATTCACATGCCAATAGTCTAATTAATTACACACCTTTTTTATGTATTATTTTTATTAATTAAATGAATTATAACTAAAGTTATATAAATTACAACCTTTGGAAAAACCAGCTTACAAAAATTTATTGTACCATTTTTATTGGGTGTTGGAAAAATGATAATTAATAAATTTATACAATTAATAAATAAAAATTTATATAAAGCACATTTTATCAAGTTTTGTTCAAAAGTGTCCAACTTGAAAAATTATAAATAAAGACTGTCCCCTACTTAATTTTCACTAACCAAAATAACCAAATGAATAATTTAGAAATTTATTTTCTAGTAGGTATAATTTTTTAGATTTATTTTATTGGTATTTTTGTTACTGTTTCTAAATTATTAACTAGTCTGACCACCAATTGAATGAATAACAACTTAATGAAGAAAATATAGATACAACTAAGATAATTTTTTATATAGATTTTAAATTTTCCAACAACTTATACTCACTCGTGTTCTTCAAGCAGTGAAATATTCTTAAAGAAAGTAGGTACAAGTTCAGGGCCAGAGTTTTCATTATGCGGACTGCTATTTTCTTGAATGATACCTAAAAAGTAATGTTATAAAATAATGTATTATTAATATACATTTACTTTCTTACTGCTATTCTGACTTGTATTTGTGATATTTTTGAGAAGTCGTCTTTTTTTAACTCTAACTCTTCTTTCCAGAACCTCACCACCCTCCTCCGGATTAATGTTTTCTGTGTTGGGATTCTCAGTATGTTCTTTTAAAATTTTTCTTAAAACTCCGATTACAGTGACGATTATCTTTGAAAAGAATTATGAGTGCACCAAGCTATATTCATTAAGCATGACAAAATGGCCATTTTGATATTATTTAACTTACAGCAAATGCATCATGAACATTCAGAACATTATTTGAATGTTTAAAAAGGTTTTTGGCAGCTTCTTTGTTTAGCTTAATTATTTTCTTGAAATTGTTAATAGTTTTATCTATAGTTTGATTTTTCTTATAGAAGTCTGGAATAATTAATTTTGCCAATTCAGTACCAACTATAGGCCCCTCATTCTGTAAAATAAAACTGCAATAAAATTAAATGTAAAGTAATTTTACACTAATTAAAGTCACCAATTAAATTAAGGTTACAAGACTTTATCTTTGCCATAGGTTATATGTTATTATCAATTTTTAACGTATATTAAATTACCTCAAGTCTTGCCACTATGTGTTCTATTGGAACAATATCCCAGTAGCTGAAACTGCAATCTTTTAAATTCCTCACTTTTATTAACATTTTTACAAACGCCTTTCTGACTTTTTCATTCTCATCATGGATGTGTAGATACATTTTAGGCAAAACATTAAACAAAATACCATGGGTAGTAGAAAATTCCAGCATTGTTGAAATCCCTACAAATACTGCTTCTCTTACAAGGTAAGTCGATCCATCATTCGCTAGTTTATCAACAATAATTTCGAAAAACTGTTTTATATCCATAAGTGTCAAAAGTGTAACTGATTGGGCCAGATGGTAACAAGTCCCCTTAATAAAAAAAATTATTAATAAAAGTTTAAATTATTTAAACTTTTTAAATAAAAGTTTCAAATTTATAGGAGTAGGTTACTTTAACTGCAATAATCCTGACAATGTGACAATCATCGGTTAGTAAATCCTTTATTTCTTTAACCTGCCTATCTTTAAATGAAGCATTTCCAACAGATCCAGCTTTTTCCAGAGGAAAAACATCTAGAAATACTTCTGCTGCGTTACATCGTTCAGCTGGGTTAGCACTCTAAAAACAATCATAACAATTATCCTCAAGTTTAGTTATCCTTTGGATAATATTACAATGTTTTACAATACCCTCAAATAGCGCCAGAGCAGTGGTGTGTACAATTTTGTAATGACCTCACTGAACTTTTTAGAAGTCCGCAAAGTATGCAGATTTTGCAAAACTGAAAATACCAATTTTCCTGTTCTTCCCATGTCTATACCATTTCTCCTTAAAGTAAATATTCTTTTCATTAAATCTTGAACACAATTTTCTTCAATTTCCTTTAAAACAGTAAATAAAAATGTTAATTTGAAATAAATAAATAGATATATAAATAAATATACCCTTTTAATATCTTCATCTCCATTTGCCCAGCCATAAAAATAAATATCAGCATAAGCACCGGCTTCTTTTTTGCTAAGAGTAATAAGGAAATCAAGAATTTTTTGTTGCAGGGACCTCACAAGAGAAATTTCTCTTGACAGGATAATACCAGCCCACACTGTCCCCTCTTTAGATTTCAAAAAATTCCTTGAAGTCACACATTTGAGCAATTTTGGCCTAATAATATCCATAGCTTCACCCATGAAATTGGTTGTTTTTATAAAATCTTTCAATTCCATGAGGTGGCGTATATGATTATTTATCTCTCGCTGATTTGTATTGGCTTCACCGAGAGTTAAATCTAGTAAATAATCTAATATGTAAATCCCTTCGTGCAAATGGTCGTAAATGGGAGTTGCTTGTAAGTGGTTGATAGAAAATTGACAGAGCAAATCTCTCATCCTTAAATCAAGATTAGCATCAGCCAACATTACATTCATCCAGCCAGTTACTCGCATGGCAACCATGCCCTTTAGAAATTGTATCTCTTTAAAGATAGGGCTCACAAACTTGCAAAGGGCATACAAAATATTATTAGATTTTTCTTTTTCTTCATTAGTGGCTTCTGAATCCAAAATGTTTTGCTGTTTTATCATGTACGTTTTTAACTCCTTAAAAAATCCTTTAAGTAAATCTTCATCACACTTAGTAAAATCAATCTGCAACATTAAAAACTCAACATGTAAGAACATTCTATCAGAAATAACATGACTTCACAGTACCCTAAGTCTGTTTTAATTTTAATTTAACCATGTAGCAGGCCACAACATTATATAAATATTACAAAAGTAATAAAAAAGAATTAGAAATAAAATATTATAAATGAAAATTTAAATGAATGGCTAGGCCTATCAGAAATTCACTTTATTCTTTTTGTTTCTTCAATTCTCTAGGTGAGCAGGCAAACCTTTTTCACCTCTCTGAACTGCGATGGTTCCTACAAAATGCATAGCAAACAATTTGTAAACTTTGTGCCCTAGAAATCTAATACAAAATGTGTTCTTTATGCAACTCAAAGGTAATGGAGGATATTTTCACTTTGTGGCTGAATCACCTTCTGCAAATGAAGTCCCCTGCCTTTGTTTTGTTAACCAGATCAAGAATGATTTTTAAAAAATAAATAAATAAAAACAACCATAAACCCCTTAACCCCATGCTTGCTATGTGAGTAATTAATTACTATTTTTAGTTGAGTTGAAAAAAAGTTAATGGCACGGGAGGGTTTCGAACCCACGACCTTCGGCTATTTAGGCTGCTGCTCTACCACCTGAGCTATCATGACCTCTATCCACTCAGACATTAATTAATTGGTTGAGCAGACCATAAAAACAGTGAATAATGATTTAAAAATGAAGTACTTCAATAAAGCTCTCCATCGCCATTTCAATTGTCATCGAGAATCCAAACCGATTACACGACAATTGAAATATGGCAAAATCAATATCTCAACTAAAAACCGTAATTAATTGTCATATATTAATTGGTCGAGCAGACCACGAAAACAATGAACATATGTGTAATGCTTGACAATACCAGTTTCGATTGATTCATACATTTAATTGGTGGTGTTTTAAAAGAAAGATTAAAAGAAGTAATAAAAAAAATAATAAATCCTAACAGAATATCATTACAGCAGTTTTCATTTTATTTGTGTTTTCTTACTTTTATTACTCACCCTCAGTTATCTCCCTACAGACAGATTGTTATCCAAATTGTACTGTACTTTTGTAGTAACTACTAAAGCACTACATTGATAAAAGACAAAAGTAAATAAGTATACTCGGGCACATAAATCCTGCATAACTCAAGTGGGATCTGATAAAGTTTTTATAATAGTTTTTGCTCGTTTTATGGGTAAGGATGCTTATCCACAAAGTATCATTATCTTTTCCAATAAAACACACTGAGTCAATACTCAATGACAGCATTAATACATCCATATCTTCATCATCTTCCTTGGCAGATTACTCAGAATCATTATCATAACCATCTTGAATTGTCTTCTGCCTCATAGTCTCTCTAAGAAATCATCATCACATTCATCCGAAAGTTGTTGGAAGACCTCCAAGATTTTTCTAATTTGTAAATTAATAAATTTTTAAACTTAAAAAGTAAAAAACATCAAATTATAAAAATCAAATAAATCTAAAATCTTGGCTATAAACAAACAAAAATTAAAATATGATCACCTAACAGAAAATAATTCAGATTATTATAATTACATTAGGAGGCACAAGCGTAGGCAGTTCCAAAAACACAAGTTTTCACAGCTTCGTAGTGACTGAGATAAATAAAGAACAGTAAAAAATTGTACTTGAAACTGAAGAGAGCAAATAGTAACCACTTTTGGCAGAATCAGAACATAAAATCCAAATAAAAATACAATAAAAGATAAATTGCGTTACACAGTACCACTACGCGCCCACTGTAGGGTTAAGCAAAAATACAACTTTTTTTGTGTAACTTATTAATAACCTCATGACTTACATATTAGATATTAGGTGGAAGTACACATGAAAAAAATGAGAAATCGTTACGCACATTTTGTTATTGATTTCAAACTATACGTATTTTATATATGTTAATAGAAACCAAATTAAAGGAGATAAAAATTAATTTGTTTTAATAACATTTAATTATCAAGGTTTGAAAGACAGTTTACCAAAACACTGGAAAGTTATTTAATTACAGAATCAATTCAACTAACAATTTATTACCTCAAAATAATGCTCATAATAAAGCATTAAGAATAAAGCTATCACTAAATGATGTTTCAGAATTTTCATTTTTTATCTCTTATAATTTGGTTTATATTAAAATAAGTATGTTGTCTTTACTACAACAATAAAATACATGTAGTTTGAAATAAACATCAAAATACATCTGGTGATTCATATTATTATTTTTATATTTATTTATATTATTTTTATTTTTTTAATTTTTTGGTCTGAACATATTTCTATTAAAATGTTGACTTTTTGAAATATTTCTTGCAAAATTAGCCCTGGTAACGGTTATTGCATCTAAATCTTAAATGCTGGGATTTGTTGAACTACAAACTATGAAAATAGTTCCATATTAAGAGGTAATTCACCAATTACATATGTTACACCAAGATACACACATACTAAGGAATAAATTTACTTAATTGTGAGATTATTTTTGATCATAATACAAAGTACAATAGATTAACATTTTTTTCAGCAATAAAATGATTGTATTACTAATTATTAATAATTATTAAAATCTATGAACTTGGTATGAAGTATACCCTTAACAATAAATAAAATATAGACAATGGTTGATTTATTTAAACGCCACTACTCAATATAGCTTAACGATTGTAAGATCGTAAGAGTAAGAAAGGGTGGATAGAAGGATCGGAAGATGAAGTACGCGCAGAGTATACTAAAAGTTTTTTCAAAGAAACGTGTGGGAATCACATTCCTTTGTGATTTATTTAACTGATATTTTAATGTTGAATTATGAGACTGCGTGTCGAAGTATGTGGGGGCGCTCAACTTATAGTTTGGTCGTTTCCAATCAACCTGGTTGAAGGATCTCTTTTTCATATTTGTTAAAAATATAATTCGTAAAAAAACTTAATATAAGTGATGCATTAGTGCCATAACCGTACAAAAAATTATGAAGTTTTGAATTAACGTTTTTTATCTAGTGTACATATTTTAAATAATTGCAAAACTAAAATTAATGCTTATTCGACAAACCTTGTCCTCAATGAACTTGTGGAGAGAAGTCGGAAGATCCGTGAGAGCAGTTATAGTGTTCATCCAGTCCTCTTTAATTTCCTTAGGATTCTTCTTCTTCTTCTTAACTGTGTCTTTTTTCGACATTGTTATATCAAATTCCTTGCCTCCGCTGTTTAATTATTATGACAACGAACACGTAACAGAAGTTAAGAGAAAAGTCAAATGTACATAAATGTTACATAGCCAGTTTCTTCCCCAGTTCCCTCCAATTGCAAACCGTAACGGTGCCTCGGGCCCTCAGCGGTTTTAAACGTTAAAACGTTTAACTACTGTTACCAGGACAAAAGCGTCACCTACAATTTTTTGCTATACACAAATACTAGTGATAACCAGTGACTTCTTATTTTAACTGTATTGTTTGTTCATTCTTTCACGTCGTGTTCAATTATGTATGTAATACTGAATTGTATAAATCAAAAGTTGCTGAGTATCATTCAAGAAAAATTGCTTTGAGAAAATAATTGTAGCTGACGCTTTTGTGCCTAGTAAGAGTGAGTAAACATTTAAATCATTAATTCATTAATTTTTTTTCATCTCAACTAAAAGCCGTAATTAATTGTGAAAGTTTAAATTTTAAAATCGCCGAGGCCCTGTAGCGGTTTGTAATTGGAAGGAACTGAGAAACTAACTAGCTATATATAATATTCATGTTTATTTTACTTTTTAAAACTTTTGTTACATCTTCGTTGTTATAATAATTAAATAATGATGAAAAAAAGATCAAATACGATGTCGTAGTGGACGTATGTGGAACTGATTATTGATAGGCTCAAATATACACATGCGAGCGTACATACAGTTCTCGGCTTCTCGCACTCCAATTCGGCAATTCCAGCTTTTGTAATATACGATAATTACCGGTAGTAAGTGATAATCACCCACTTCAGATGTTAGCAGTCCGGGGTCGGTCCTTGGATTTATTCGTCCAGGCGGTGAAATTGGGCTGCAGGAGTCATTTCAGCTCAGAATCAGATCCGAAATCCATTCTCTTAAACTACATTCTTTCTTATTTGAATACCTTCACTCCGTTAGAATGGTAATACTCAACTTTCTGCCATCAGTCCTCAGACTACGCATTAACGCTAATAAATACATTCACTCTAAACACATGCCAGGGACATAAAACTATCAGTACATATAAAGTAATGCTTCCCTGTTTCCTTCAAGAATCAGATACTTGCTACTGTGCTCAAGCCATATTCTCATATGTTGTGGTATTCCACGTTCTCTCTTTATGAAGGTTCCTTCAATTAGGTAGATTTAACTAAGGATGTAAATAATCATAAATAAGAGATCCAAACAATTTATGAAAAAGTGACAGCTTGAAGAAGTCAGTAGTTCAATATGCAAAATTTTTTCCTGAGATGACACAGGATAATTTCAAAACATCAATAAAAGTAGGTGTCTGTAAACCTGTTAAAGAGATCAAGGGTGATGTTTTAATGAATAGACACAGATTTTTAAGAAGTGAACAGGAATTCCATAAGGGCCTATGAAGGCAGTTGATTTAAGACAAATCAATTTAGCATATACTTCGTGAAAGGAGAGCTTGAGTAGGTTAAACTGTTAAAGATGATATTTGTGACCAAATCTGGAAGTTTGGAAAGATAGTCATAACAATCGGGAAATTATTAGTTATTTTTGGAAGTAGGAATTATTAAAATCTAAATAACTAAATTAGCGCTAATAGGTCTAAATGTTTATAAAAGTAACTGTTATATCTAGAGATGGGAAGTGATTATCAATAATAAGTAGGCTGTCGTTAACTTTGGACCATTTTATTAGTTGAATAGAGAATATTAAATAAAGTATAGTATTATTGATGGTGACTGTTCTATTATATTGATGAAACCAAGAAATTCCATCTTTTTTTACACTAGTTTGTAAGAGTTAGAAAAGCTACTTGTACTTTATATTTCTACACATTTATGTAGATTGTAAACATCATAAACTATAAAAATATGATTATGGTAAGTATATATTAATTGCACAAGAGAGTTGGGGGAATGTAAACACCAGTTACAATAAAGGATTAAATTGGAAGTTTGATTTCTTCGAAAACTTGTTGAACTGGCGAATCAGTGAAAAACTGACTTGGGTCAAAGCATTTTCTTGTCTCACAACAATCAAACCTCCTGAATTGTGATTAGTCATAACATTTCTATTAGAACACTGAATAATAATTTGATAATTCTAATTCTTTATTATTAAAACATGAATTCAGCCATGTTTCAGTCAAACTAATAATATCAAAAATCATAGCAAAAAATATTTAAATTTAGAATTAGATTAGTTTATAATTCTTTTACATTTTGGAAATAACCATTTAGCTTAGAACTAGTACCACAATTATCAGAAAATTGTAAAACAGAAAGAATAAAACATTGGAAAGACTGCCTTACTTTACTGAAATATTTACTAATCCATATTTGTCTAGCAGACAACCCTCAAATCTTCAACTCAATATGCTGCTGCGCTTACCATTTGAGCTGTCATGACTTTAATCCTATATTGGATTCTTGATTTATTGAATGAATATGGTCAGTAATGACCTCTAAGCATATATGGATTAATACAATAAGTAAAGAAGTAAACATTTTTTTTTAAAGTAATCACTTTACTAACAGCTTATCCTGACCCCTTCATACATCGGTGAGAATTGAATCCTGATTACACATTTAAAAAATGGCCAAAAGAAGGAGAATTTGAAAAAATCGCCATTCTTGATTTTCTTTGAATTACTACTACCTAGTCTAGTATAGTTACTACTACTGCTACCAATGATCAAAGAAAATTTCCCACGTTCGCCGCATACCCTATCCTGTCACAATCATGTAAAATAGCAGAATACAAATTCACATTTCACACAACACCAATATGACACCACAAGAATAACACCACACTTTATGAAATACTTGGTTCAAAGATTATATTTACATCTGTATTGTAATTTTTCCAATCAACACATTTTGCAATTCACCCAGGCCCTGTTGAAGACTTAAAGGTCGAAACAAGCAAAAAATGAAAAGGTGTTTTTTTTTAACTACCTCATTGTTGATTGCTCCTCGCAAATTTAACAAATTATTTAACAACCAGTTAATTTAGGACAGATTCTAGAACTTAGTTTTAAGGTAACTACTAAGAGAGAAAGTTAAGGAAACATAATACCAAAAGTAAAATAGATAAAAAAATAATATATACATTAAAAATGCTGTTTTGTACATTTTGTGAGATAATTTCACACTTCCATGTTGTTAAATGATATAATTTTAAACATAGTTCTACAACATTAAAGTAATATTTTACTGGGTTGAAAAGAAGCAAAAATGTTACCTATCAAATGCTCTGTCAACAATTTTTATGTGACAAATATTTTCTTTTATTTTAAAAATGTAATTTCCATAACATATTTAAACCATTCAGTGAGGAGTCAGTAGTTGAGATGAAGGCCAAATCATTTGCAAATAAATATATTTTGTTGGTCATTGATTGATTTGACAAATCATTTTTGACAAATTACTAATTAATGAGATATGGCAATAATATTGTACTCATTATTCTTGTACTCAGATTTATGTACTGGTATAACTTAGGCAATTTTATGTTTGTCTAAGAAAATGTTGATTCTACAAACTTGTTAAATAAATAAATGAACTAGCAACTAGCAAATTTTTTTTATTATTATTTTTTTTTTTTTTTTTTTTTTTTTGCTGGGGCTTCCAACATCCTGGTCCTTTCAGCCCCACACTCAGTCTACATTTTATACCCGTTCAGAAACATCATTCATACGAATAAATATGTTCATACAATTAAACACATTCACACAGCACACTCATTCCGTTTGGTCGGTGGAGTACTTGATATTCCTCCACCGACCTACAATTAAACTAAGCTAGATTGGGGTCAATGAGGTGCTTTTATTAATATTCCGCCATCGACCCCGCGCACACACTCACTCACTTTCATCGTTCGAGGGGCGATGGTGACGTTCTATTCACCCTCACCCCTCGCCATTCACACCAATAAATACTTGCACACAGACAAAACACAAAGACACATAACACATACTATATACAATAAAAAAAAAACCAATTTCCCCTAAAAAGCGGAACAGGGGACTCAGAAACTCGCTACCGTGCTCGAGGACTCTTCTTAAATTCGGCGGCATGCCTGCACGCTCTCTGTATGGAGCCAAGGCATGACACGCCTCTATTATGTGGGACACATCGACAACCTTTCTCTGCATAAGGGGCACCTGCGCGGGCTTTGGCCCATTAGGGGCCCATGTGTCAACCGAGTATGGCCAATCCTCAGCCGGGTGAGGATGATCCCCTGCCTCCTGCTCAGATTCTCTGAGGGCCATCTATGGGTCGTGCTCTTGACTCGCAAGAGCCTCTCCGACGACCCCGCCCACTGACGCTGCCATCTTTCTTTTATCATACTTTTAACTGCGTGCTTAGCGTCAGGGGGCCTGATCGCGATGGTCCGATCTGGAGGGTGGGACGTACCAGCTTTCGCCGCCTCGTCCGCGCGTTCGTTACTCTCCAGGCCGATGTGTCCGGGAATCCAGACAACAACCACCGTTTTTCCGAGAGGCTCCAGTTCCGCGTATTTTTCTAGCAAGAGCACGACGAGAGGGTCCACAGAGAACCTGTCGCATATAGCCCAGACAGCGCTCAGAGAGTTGGTACATATGAGGAAGGTTGAGCCCTCCCTGGTCCGCACTGCCTCGAGAGCGTGCCAAATCGCGTACAGCTCTGCTGTGTATACGCTGCAGTGAGAGGGCAACGGCCAGGAGGTGGCCACTCCCTCGCTATACACAGCACACGCCACACCATCGCCGGTCTTGGACCCGTCTGTAAAAATCAGACAAAAACTGGCGTATCTATTTTTAAGTTCAAGGAACTTAGCCTTGTAGAGGTATGGCGGCATACACAACTTAGGCAAGTTCGCAAGATCGTCGCGGACGAGTACAGCTGGAAAGGTCCAGGGGGGTGTCGGCCGGTGCCCCACCCGAAGCACCATCCCCAGCGCCAATCCGGCCCTCCCTAAGGACTCACCGAAGCGGATCCCTAGGGGTCGCGTCCGCGATCGAAGTCTGTCGTAAACTACTCTGTACGGGCAGGGTTGACACGCAAATATTGTAGTTACTGATGTAATCATGTTGCCTAGTGTTGTGTGTGTATATATACATATATATTTAAAAAATCTTTACTATAGATTACATGAGGAACTACAAAGCTCTGGACATAAGATTTACATTAGTACTTTGCACACATGAAAAACAACATATATATGTAAACACTTTCATTTATTAAAAAATTAAATACCCTTTAAATAGAATCAATTTTATAAATAATAAACAAGACATCTTGTCACTTAGGTATGAGATTATTAAACAAATAAATAAGGTAAGTTTTGTGATCAAAATGTCAGCTAGTGGAATTTATATCATAATGATACTACATACATGTACATCTGGTAAGAAATGAACTGCAATGATCATATAGGTAGATATTTGTAATTTTTCTCTATAACAAAAGAAAGGTTTCTTAGAACAGCATTTTAGAGATAAGCTTTTAACAATGTAGAGTAAAACTGTGATCTATTGTATATTGTTACAAAATATAACAAAACAAAATAGGATCAAAAGCAAAATTACTGTCATTGCTTTCCAATGTTGTAAAATAAACATGTTGATTATATATATAATAAATAATTAGATTTTTGAAACTATGCTATACAAAATGGCACAATTTCCATTTTAATTTATAAAACTAGTGACAGTCAATTGCTTCAATCAGTAATCACAGCGACTAGCTTAATACAATAATAGTAAAGAAGAACAGATAGTTAAAACTATGAAGCTTAAGGCCAGACTATACTTTCAATCCAAGGAATAAAGTGGCTAACCCTTGTATACACACCCGGGATACTTTGTCCACAATTTTTACCAAATGAAGTTATACCAATTATGGAGTACATACAATACGGCTTTTTGAGAGTAATCTGCAGTGGGCCACCAGAATCACCCTTCAAAGCACAATAAAAATAATATTTAAAAAATATAGTGCTATACTTGCTTTAATATGTTCACCTACCTGACATGCATCTTTCCCTCTTTCATCACCAGCACAAATCATTGTTTCATCTAAAATCCCATATGGTAATTGACTGCCGCCAATGCTGCTCCTAAAAGAGTTGTTGCACGTAGCAGAGTCAACTATATTCAAGGTTACCTTTTTTAAGCGATCACTGGAAAAACCACCTGCAATATTTATAAAGTTAAGTTTACAAATGGTAATTATTTTTAAATTCATAAATTAGTATTAAGAGTACCGATAGTTTCATTAATCAATATTTTTGAACAGTTAAACAGACAAACATTAAGTTATTAACTAATAAGTCAATTAACAGTATTTATTACAATTGATTTGCCTTTTTCCATACCCCAACTGACATGCCCCCATCCTGTGGCAATAGCTGAAGTACTTGAAAATAAAAAATCTGTTTGCAGACATATAGGCCTGATTTCTGGACTGAGAGGAACATCTTTTTCCAGTTTGAAAAGGGCAATGTCATTGTAGAGTCGAACAGAATCGTATTCTGGGTGATTATAATGCCGAATAATTCTCAGGATAATCTGTTTAAAAGTTCTGCTGTTTTGTAGGTTTAAATTACCAAATCGTGCCCATTTTGCCAGACCCCTAAAATTTAATTAGTTTGGTGATTGATTCAAAATCAAACATTTATACTACAAAAGCAGTGATTTTCTTTAATAATTCCAAGAAAAATTAAAAACTTGAATACATGCCTTGGTTTTGTGCAGTGTGCTGCAGAGAGTACGAAGCGTTTGCTAATCAAACTTCCTCCACATAGGTAAGATATTCTTGGCTCTTCTCCGTAACCAATATGCACCTAAGCATAATTCAATTCAAACAAAGCTATTTATAAATAAGATTTTACATAAGTGAATAAGCCACTACCATATGTGGAAATTCATTTAACGAAGCAAAAGTCCCACCAACAATCAATGTTTCTTCAATGAGTGCACACTCGTTTACTTTTTCAACACCAGAATCAAGTAAAGAAGGACTTTCTACAATTCTATACACATATTCCGCATACTTCTGACACACTAAAAGAAGAATATTCTTAATTTTCAATGAACTTAATTTCATTTGTACTAAGGGGGATTAATAAATTTTCATTTCATCCAGGGGTTGGGTATGAAATATATTAGAGAAAAGTAAAACAAGGAATTGAAATTATTAAGTGTCTTACTTTGTTTAGATTTAGAAGTTTGGTGATTAGAATTTTTTCTAGTTGTTGAAGGTTGAAAAGAATTCCAAGATTCTGTGGATGTTATACCCCATTGTTCTCTGAGTGTGGTCATGTCCATTTCTGAAGAAGGTGGACAACACACTATAGGAAGAATACCATCAAAACCACATATTTCAGGTCTTTTGCCATGTCTAATGGCAGATTGAGCTGTTGGACATTCAATAAGTTTTTTACAGAATGAAGATTGCCCATTGTCCTCACACAACTCGCCTGTTACAACAAAAACATAAAAACAAATTATTTCTACACATTTCACAATAAGTGGATTATGTTTAATCATTAAAATGCAATAAATTGTCATTATAACTTAATTTTCTCAGGATTTGAAAAATGAAACTACCTCAATAGATTTTATATTAAATACATTTCCAAGCCCTAACCAGTTCAAACTATCTGGGGTCCAGAATTGAATCAAATTCCAAGATATACCATGAACTCCTTGAGCAAGCGTAAAATCACAGACAATTCTGACATGCAAACACCACCGTGTAACAGGAATGACCACAAAGTACACATTCTCACAATGCAGTGCATGACATACCCTTAACACTGAGACCGTCTATGAAGACAAGGTAAAATTCAGTGTTCCAAGAACTTAGCTTGATAAAGGTGTGATGGTATAGATTTGGGTCTACTCAATAATAGAGTCCCCCCCTCCACCAAGGAGTTGGCTGGCTGCTCAACTTGAGTACCAATTGCGTTGTCATCCCAGCCCTTCCTAAGGCTTCAAAAATCATATTCCCAGGGGTCACATCTAAGGCTGAAGAATAGGCTTTGCAAACATAAAACAAGCTTGAGCACTACAGCAAGTCAAACATTTTTAGAACAGACCCTCTGTCTGTAAACCAGACAAAGTGACCGATAAGCTTTAACAGTCCTACCTCTTTTCCTCCCTTCACTTTGACTGCAACAATATATGGCTGCCATGTTAACTTTTGGTTAAACGTGAGGCCGAGAAACCTTGCCATCTCTACATACCTTATTGTAGTACCTCTCAGATAGAAGAGTGGAGGCTCATCAGTCTGCCAAAGAGGCTGCAAGTAATGTTGACTGTATTTCTATCAGCAGATCTTTTTACAAAAAGTTAAAGCAGATGTCAACATTCAGTAATCGTATGACTAGTCAGGGCCACTGTCAATACTGTTCACTACAATTGAGAAAAAGTGTAATCCTCATTACTGATCTCTTGGTTTTATTCTCTTTAACAAAGTCCCTTCAGTTCTTCTGTACAGCATTGATAAAGCAAGGTAATTTGTTTCTACATCTGTTTCCCGACATGTCTCCATAGTGTATTCTCGAGTTCAGAGGACATGGCCAGAACAAGCTCTCTATTTGGAAGTTTATTCTTGAGGAGGTAGGCATGATCAACTACAGAATGATGCCTAAGGGAAAACTAAGAGTAAACTGTTCTGTCTAAGATTTTTTACTTAGCTCTTTAGCTTACTCTTTAGCAATTATGTTTAACAAGAAAAAAACCATTGTTTTTTGTTGGTTTTTAATTAGTTTATGTATTTTAACAAAAAATTAATCCATGATTTCTCCCATTGAATTCTGGGCCATAACTTCATCCATTCCACTGTATGGGCAATTTTGAATATTTTTCAAATTGAAATAATATGGGTAACAATTAAGTTATAAAGATTGCATAAGCTTTGGAAAGAGTTTCAACTAATAAGAAAAAGATTACATTTGACTTGGAATATTGAAAGAGATACTACATTTTTTGTTGTAAAACTCTTGGACTTAGGAAAAGTTCAAATAGACTTGGAAATGGAATATGTAAAAAAGGGAGGAGGGTGATTTTTTTAACGAGGTGTATCTGACTGTAATAACTGTTTAGAAAGCAATCTGGATTTTTGATTGTGTTTGAGTTCGGAATCAGAATTAGAATCGATAGAAGTCATGAAGGATGTAAGAGCTTTCTTGTCTCTTTATTTTTGTTCTTTATTTTTTGCAAGAGCATTTACATGTTCTTAAAACATGTGTTACATTTTTTTTTTTAATTTTACCATGCTAAAACCGCATTTTTAAACATTCTATAGGCTGGATTAGATTCATCCAAAAATTCTGCGAAATGTTGAAATGAGAGTGAAAGTCATTTTGGTGGTTAATAGAATGAAGAATAGCCACTTTTATTGTCAATGTAAGTTAAAGAAACGACCTACACGTCATGTAGACAACCAGCCCTTCAGATAAGTCGAGCGGGTCAGAGGTGACAGACTATCAGCCAGCCAAATATCAGCATCCAATTAGCCTAGGAGCCAGAGATGATAAAGCGCCCTTCTTATCCTTGCAACCAAATACATCAGCCCTTAAACCAATTAAACTAAAAACAAGCATGTATAAAAACCCTCGTATCTACTACGAAGGGGCTCACTCTTACTGTAGCGTTATGTCCGTCATAGTGTCGGTTCCACTATTGTAATCTTTTTACAATAAAATTCCTTTTTAAAAAGTCTCTTCCGCCGTGCGATTATTTAACATGGATAAGATATAAATATAATTATTATGTCGAATACACCCACATGTTTACTGAATATTACTTTTTGATGGGAGTCTGTTAATTTTTTAAAAAATCGAAATTAGTGAAGTAATTTTTTAAATTCATTATGTTTATTTACTGGCCAAGGGCCCATATACGAGTAAGTTAAGTATTCATTTCACCTTTTTTAAAAACTTTATGTTAATTCCCAGAGATGTCGATAGGGGCATCTTTCGGGACGTTATGAGTTTCCTATGAATTTATAGCACAAAATGTACAGTAACTTCATAATTGTTTTTATTTCCCTTCTGGACGAACCGGCCATCATGTTATTTTATTTTTCAATTTTTTTTAAGTCTTTACCCTTTTTGTTTTATATTATTCAGCACCGCACCGAACCATTTGGTCCTCCACCAGCAATGATAATAATAAATTATGATAATTTCTCAAACGTCATAAAGAAATCTTTTTTGACAATATCTGATGGGTCTGATGCGGATTTTCGCCGCTTTTGGAAAATAATATGATGAAACTAAACTGCTTTTGAATCAGCATATTAAGTTCACTCCTTATCGTGAGAACTCCGGTCTCCCTTTCCTTCTAGCCAGAGGCTTCCTCCGGTGGTAATGGTAGGGTCAGGTCTAACAACAGTTCCTGGTCTTTCGAACGACTTGTTCGCAGTGCAGTTATGTCTGAACCCTATCATACATTTATGGAACAATACATCCCTTTAGGCCATCTGTTAGTCATCAGTCATTGTACATTTTGTTCATTATTAGGTGACAAAGAGTCCTCGACCACCGAAGTAATGCTTCCTCTCACAGCGACAAGGGTTCTCTTAACGATCGACTTCTCTCTGGCCTAAAATGACAATTGGTGACATTTTGATATTTTTTCAGCAATACGCCATTGCGCTTTTCACTGACATGAGAATGATGTATAGACATGTATCTTAATTCTCAGGATCAGTGTAATATGTGTTTTGGATACCCTCTAAAGATAAAGTATATACTTCAAATATTCTAACTTATGGTTTTTCTTGGCGTAGTCTTTAATTCCCGCTTAATAGAGAATGATGGATCACAAGGATGCACCTCTTACACTACGAGCCTTGATGAAGGGAATATTATCATATACTATATACTATCATAAGTTGGGTCATATAGTCTCGAAAAAGAGGTGGAGCTTCGACATCATCTTACTGAATTCCTAAAAAATGGTTGTTTTGACTTAAGAAAATGGTATGGTAGTGATTTTGAGATTTTTCAGAGCTTTCGGATATGCTTGCGGGCTATCTCGCGACTCCTTATCGGATATCCTCCACGATAAATGTCCTCTCTTTGTCGAGCAAATAAATGCATTAGACCCCCTTGGGTTTTATATCCTGTGATGTTTTCGATTCAGTTTTTCCTACAGAGGTTGTGGTTTCTCAGATAGATTGGGATGCAGCTTTGCTTGAACAACTCCATGGCAATAGGAATAGATTTATTGTTGATATTCCAATGCTTAGGCAAAGAATTTAAACTAAGGAGCGTCTGGCAAGGCTATGGAGGCTGATTAACAACTTGAATCTGGCCAGCTAGTTATAAAAGCATGAAAGAAAGGTGGAAAAACAGGAGCATAATCGATCTACTCAAGACAAGAAGGTGCGGAAGGCCTCGTGGCCGATAGTTGGCTTTACAACTTAACTTATCAGTTGGACGACAATTGGGCAGCAGCATATCCAACCGTTTAACCGGCTAGTGGATGACTAGAATCTAGAATATGCAACCAACTACCAACTAAACAGTTAGTCGACTAAAGTGTGCAGTGAGTGGTGTCCCTTAAGGGTTAGGGTTTATAACTGCTTGTTAAAAATATAATTTTAATTATATTTATTCATTGCTTAGCCACTTTAGCCTATTAATTGTTAACAAAGTTCTAATTTAAATTGAATATAATTTTAACTCACTTATCGCTCCATGGGATATACAACTTTAAGTCAGTGATATTATTTAATTTTTAATTAATAGTATTGCCACCATATCATATATAAATTAATGTACATTTTTTAAATAAGCAGGCCCTGAGTAATATATGTTGAATGATTAAAGACAATTTTAATTTCTGTTGACCCTTGATTGATTGATGATTGATTGAAAGTTTTCAGGGTGTGTATACTGCGCCCTTCAAGAGCTATTGTATCCCCCGTTCTCTGCTTAAAGCACATCGGTGAGTCCTAGTTCGTCAAGGAACTTGATTAATAGGCCCGGTTTTATTGGTTGAAGCTCTTCTATGGTCACATTGTACATCCCAAAGCACTTCCTCCTGCGGACGGTTGACCCTTACATGATCCTTCATCGTTTGACATTTCATTACCATTATCATTATGTAGAAACCCCAATAATTTAAAGTAGTTCTCATCGACAGTGGTAGTACCACATCCTTTATAAGACCAGAAATTGTATCAAACCTACCTTAGAAAAGACTTTCCAAAAGCCAACAGAACCATCAAAGAAAATTTCAGTACATTAGTCCCTTGTTCTGACCTATTTAAAATAAAATAGTTAAAATTAAAATTTAGAATATTTAAGCTTCAATTTAAATTTGTTATGTTACTTGGAGTGGACACTTTAGGCATTTAAATACGAGAATAAATTTAATGTAAAATGACCTGATTACTTTTAGTACAAAGATCGAATGTATCTGTTGAATATGAGTATAATTAGAATATTATCCCAAAGATAAAAGTTTAAAGCAACACCACAACATAAAGCAAATCATTAAAGTAAACGGTGAGGCAATTATACCAAATTTAAACTTAAAAAATACCGGAAAGATATAGTAAAGTGGAAAATTATAAAGCTTACATTAAACAGACCTCCCGACCTAAAAATTTTTGAGAAAACAGACGCAACCGCATTTTCACACCACAAAAACGGGTGTACCCTATGGTAGATTAAACAAATAAGAGCGAATCACATAAATCTCCAAGCGGTGTCACCAGATTGAAATGAATCACGAAAACGGGCCGTTATGGCCATTATGAATTCCTTAGGATACTGTTTGGTATCTAAAAACCAAAATAAAATTCCACCTACTTTCTAACGGGTGTTGTAAATGTAGACTAGCCTGTACGACCTATTTATGCACGTGTCATCTCTCTGTGGGAAAATTAGGTTTTTTTCTTTCTTTTGTGAAAGCAGTTGAATTTATTATTTTTCGATAATTTTATCTGGTGAAGCGATTTATTTATATCAAGAATAATACCGGTTGTTCTCAAATAAATCCATAGCCGATTTTATGTGTAGTAATGAATTCAAAATATTTTAATTTTTTTTAGGTTGTCGGTAATCGTCGACAAGCTGATATTTGTTTCCTTGAACTTTTCTTACTAAACAATATTTTTGGTAGGATCGGGGATGTGAATCAATGAATGTTCTTATGTTTTTTTCTTACTACTAAAAGCAGGGAGAACAATAGTTACTAATAGATCCTTCAATTTATATTCTGTTTTATTAATACATTTAGGCCCTTCAAAATTTAAAAATTTGTTTGATTTTATTTACCCCCAATTTTTCTATTTTTTCTCCATAATTTTCTGCGCGTTTTACCGGCGTATTTATTATTATTTTTATTCTAATTTACCTATAGTTTTTATCACGTGTTTTATTGACTCCCTTTTTCTTATGTTTTATATTGTCTGGAATTTCTGAATGCGAATTATTTTGTTTATGATTTACCTCTGGCTCAAACTTGTTATGTTTTTTTGAATATTTTTTCTGTATCTCGATTTTCCTTTGAAAAGGTATATTTTTCATTTTATTAAAATAATATTCTTATTTTATAGCTTTTTTATGGTAAAATGTTTATGAAAATAAATAATTCTCCTTCAAAGTTGGCACAAGTTGCCAAATCCTTGAAGAAAATTAAATTTTTAAAATTAAACTCTACCCATCAAAAAAGACATATATATATATATATATATATAT
>CM077104.1:35608276-35618493 GCA_039619505.1 Cimex hemipterus | reverse complement strand
TATATATATATATATAATACGCGCGCACCGCGCACACACACACACACGCAATTAATACTTATAGCACAATATATTGACGAAATATTGCTAGGCCGACTCTCACGATGTAACTGCCAAATAAGCTAGTTCATGGCTTACGCTTCTGCAGTCCACATGTGAAATTTTTTTAAATATATATACTCCTATATCTGCTTCAGCTCTCTTTTCGAAGTTCCCAGCGATTTAAATGTTTAACTAACGACTAATCAGTACTCGGTTACTTCCTCCTAATACTATCCTATACCCCCTTCTACTCCCGACTCCTAAGGGTTATTTATTTTTAAATCGTTAATCTTTACAGCTGGTACATTCTGATTACAGAAAGCTGGTAAAATCTGACATGTCGATATACGATTATAAAGACAGAAATGAACCAATATTACCCATAGACGAAATAGTATTTATCACATTACGCAATAAAAATCAAACTTTTTTGATTGACTTAATATGTTTCGCAATCTTTCCATATGATCTACCCTCTGTCAATATTTGCTCAGCAATAATGATAACAAATCAATATCAATAATAATGATTTTAACAGTACTGTTTTAAATTAAAACAAAAATCAGTCACAGACAAATTAAAATGTTAAAATTTCCCACAGGATGGCTGCCCGGAAATCTATCGATAAATAAAAACTGGTGTTCAGAAAAAGAAAGGAGTAATTTGGAGTTATTACATCGAGGGGCGCAAATAATCAATATTATTCTCCCACTTGACTAGTTAAACTTCACTGCCTACTCCACAGATTGGAGGTCGCGGGCCAATTCCTCTTGAGACGCCTTATGGGTTTGTAGGGATGGCTTCTGTTGGACAAGATTTTGGAAAGACTATTGTGGTGACGGTTGTGGAACAATGCAAATTTTTTATTTATCAATGATAAATATAACAAAATAACGAATCTTAGTAAAACAACGGAACTAAACAATCAGCAGAAACATCAAGAGAAAATTCGCTGAAAGCTCTCGTCTGCGCTTTTCTTTAGGACAGGGATTTCCACTCCACTTGTTACTATTTTATAAGAAGAGTATAAATAAAAACCATTTACAAAAAATAATGTGTATACATGTCGTGAAAAGTTAAGAAGAAAAATATTTCAGGAAGAATAACTTGTTTTAAAAGATATGTTAATAAGAAAAGTATGCTTTAATATGCCTGTTTACTAACCGTAACACTGTTTAATTTTGAAACTTACATAAATGCACAGATGGTTTAACAATTGTTTAGTTATTTAAAAACATCTTGAGAATACTTGTTGTACTGGTAATAGTTAAGTATTAATTAATTGTACAAAGATTATCGTATTAACTATATTGAATAAACAGAATGTGGATATATAAAAGTCGAAGCAACACATTTCTTGGCTTCTTAGGACGCTCGAGAATCCTCCACAAAATAAATCTCGGGAATTGCAAAATACAGTAATGTCTGTACCCATTTATGCAGTCAATGCATTTATAGTCATAATTAACCGTTTTAATTATTTAATTAAGTGTACTTTTAATCTAGGATCTTGGCTGAAATGAAAAAGCAAGCATTCCGATCGTAACACTCTCAAACAAGACGTTAGGTTAAAATAACAAACAAGTAAATCTTTACACAATTAATTACTGATTAGTTTCCCAAATAATTAGCTGTACAAAACATAATCTTTTCAAAATGTTTTAAAATAACTAAACAATTATTGAACTCTGGTGGATTTACCGAAAGTTCTGAATATAAACCAAGTGACGATTTCAATAAAAATTAATATTACTAACTATTTTTTATCTTTTTTGCGTTGATCGTTAGACCAAAGTTATCACAGGCTTGAGAGAAGCAATCCACCTTTGTTAAAGCCTGCAAACACCTGAGGTTGAATATCCCGCCATCGATCCTGTAACGGATATGTATGCCATCAGGGCAGTCACGGAAAGCATCAGTCAGCATGACATGTTTACACCATTTGACTGCAAAGGCCTAAGATTCGTCCACATCATCCAGCACCCTTGCCATCATGCCATCGTGCAATTGTCGAACATTGGTGATAAACATTTTGAGATAGCCAAACTTCTCCATTATTTTCCCGCTTTCTGGAAGGAGGCTCTGCTCAAGGTGTTGTAAAGCAGTAGAGCATGAGGCGAGCCAGAATCTTCCCAGCCACTGACAAAACGGAGATGCCTCTGTGATTTTCACAGAATTGACGGTTACCCTCCCACTTGTAGATGCGCACGATGTTAGCATCTTTCATTTGTTGTGGGACCTTTCCTACTTTCCACATCGACTCAATCAGTTTCTGTACCATGACTGGCCCACCAGATTTATAAATTTCAGCAGGAATGGCATCTGGTCCTGGTGCTTTACCACAAGAAAGTTGCTCAACAACCTCTCGGGCCTCTTCTTCTGTTGAAAGGCTGTCCAGATCTTAGCTGGTTCCCACTTGAGGGAGGCGAGCAATGGCCTCATTGCTGATCACAGTAGGGCAGTTGAGGATTTGGTTAAACTGTTCAGCCCACCTCTCCAAAATCAGCTTACCATCCGTCACCAGCCGAATGCAATCTGCACTGAGGAGTGGAGAGCAGCTGGAGGACTGAGATCCATAAACTGCCTTCAAGGCTGCTTATAAACGCTTGGTGTCATGTCTGTCTGCGAAGCTATGTATTTCCTCAGCCTTTTCACAAAGCCAGACATCTTGCATCCTCCGAAGTGTCATCTATACCCTCTGTCTCGCCTTGGTAAAAGCGTTATTTGCTTGCGATGTCTGGTGAGCCGGTGTTTCTACGACAGCAGGGCCTGCATTTCTCATTGAACCAATCCTGGTTTTTGGGGGTTGTGGGGGAGAACTCTTCTGCAATTTTGTTTGTCTTCAGCTTGAGAACATTGAGCCTCTTTGCTTTCTTCTGACCCAGGGGTCTTCGCATAGGCAGGATGCGAAGTCTGAGCTTGGACACGCTGAGGCGATGGTCCGTCGAGTAGTCGGTTCCACATATGGCCCTTGTCACCCTGATATCTGCACATCCCGCCTCCTAGTCATGACATAGTCTTTCATATGCCAGTGCCCAGAACGCAGGTCCAGGATGCCTTGTTGCGCGTAGGCAGGCGGAACAGTGTATTAGTGATGATTAGTTCGTGAGCAGCACAAGTTCTGAGGAGCAGATGGCCGTTGCTGTTGCACTTGCCGAATCCATGCCGCCCCAGTGTCCCTTCTCATGTACGATAGTCTTTACCGATCTTGGCATTAAAGTCTTCAAGGACAATCAGCTTCTCTGATCGTGGGCCAGCTGTGATCTTCATAGAACTTGTCTTTCATGTTATCCGGATTGGTCACGGTTGGGGCTTATGCACTGATTAGCGTTGCATTCTTTCTATTGCCGAGTGGGAGCTGGAGTGTCATCAGTGGTCACTGTCACCTTGTTCGAGCCTGTTGAGATTCCGGACAAGGTGGGATTTGATGGCAAATGCAACACCTGCTTCCCGCCTCCCAGGACTGCGGCCACCCCAGAAGAAGGTTTTTATTATATGTACCGCCGAAGCGAATACGAAGAAGGTGTATCCACCACCCTGTTTTGTAAGCCGACCCTTAACGGCTAGGCGTGTTTCGCTTAGTGCTGCAATGTCTATGTTATACCGACCCAACTCCCTAGTAACCAATCTTCTCCTTTCAGATCCCTCTGCCTTGGTGTTATCCAGCAGAGTTCACACATTCCATGCGCCAATTGTGAGCAATTTGATTTTTTTGAGTTTGTGTTTCGACCGATGAGTGGGATGCCCGCCAGCCACGGCACAATGGCCAGGGTGTGTTGAAGCAGGCTATGTTTGGAGCACCTTTTCTAACCCCTTCCTCCATGGAGGTGAGCAGAGCGATTCCTGAAGGGAGCTGCTCAGACACCCAGGGTGCTGCCGAGCTCTGATGCTGCTTCGGTCCAGTAGAGAACAACCATATGGCCAGGTCCACCTGCGTGACAATTTATCCACACCTGCGGTTTCGCCACTTACCCATCGCCACAGGACTTGGATGTTGCGCACTGGGTTGAAAGTCATGACTTGCGATTGACTCGGATTAAAGTGTGGAAGAGTTGCGCAGATCGTTAGCCACACTTTCTCGACCCAGCCTAGCTGTGCCCAGTGGCAAGACTGAGTCAAGATAACTGGAGGTAGGTTAGGATGCAGTTCATGACCAACAACTTCTTTAGTGTCTTACTGTGTCCTTGGTAGCGCTCCACAACGCTATGCTGGATTCGCCTTGCTACCCGTTGGACCACCAGGTGGTGATCTTCTCTGCGCAGTTTGCCAAATCCGGTCTTTACATGCGAGGGCAGACAAACACCGGCTCTCCAATGGTTCTACAACCATTGGCTACCCCTCACCTGGCTAAGCCGACCTGTCGAAGCCGTTCCCCGGAGTATGGAAAAATTTTGTAAAAAAATTGGTGTAAAAATTTAAAGTTTTTATATATTGATCGGTGGCCGCAAGCCGAAATGTTAAGGCAACTCCCGGCTCATCACTGTAAAATGAAAGTCCTGAGTTCAAATTCAGGGTCTCTGGACGACGTACTTTCATGGCCTTTTTTAATAAACATCGACATCCCGAGGGTTCATAAAAATTCGTCGGAATGTTCAATATGGAAAGGGAAAAGAGACCCCCTGTTTTTCGAAAAATCACAAACTATAATCATATACGGAGAGGATGAATTTCATTAAAAAGAAGGGGAAAGCCAATAGATAAGTGATGGTTTGATAAGCCTTCCGTGTGATAAAAAGTTAGATAGAGAAAAAAATTAATAAAACAAATTATTGAAAAAAAATAACACTAACAATGTCGTCAATTTAAGATAAAATAGTTTTTTCAAAAAACAGTTTTGATAAAAAGCCAAATTTACAACAAAACAAATTAAACTTTTAGCGTTAAACTTCATGGGGTCACACACTTGTTGATACTAGTAACAGGAAATACATATTTACTTCATAATAAGTAGACACTTAACACTTAAATAATGTACTTAATGTAAGTAATATTTGAACATACAGATGTAAACGTTTGTTGTGCGATCAACCAGCATTCATACTATGTTGATTGGGATTCGGGTTGTGGTCTTCAATCATACAATACACGATATGAATACAAATCAGCCATATACATATATAATAAATAAATAACTAAAAACCTCTTCTTAACAGCCTCTTACATATATAGGCATTTTTTTAAACCAGTAACAATTGCTTAATAAATAATAATGTTCTTTATGTACATAAATATTACAGGCGTTAGACTATAATACTATAGGTCTTACAAAAAGCAATAAATTCACGAGATGCTCCCTTGACAGATCTATAGCAAAAACTCGTATTTTCATTAAAAACAATCCCAACCTTGTTATCTCGAAAGCTTATAAAGGTAATGTGACAGTAATGCTTGAAAAATCCCACTACAAAAGACAAATGGAAGAACTTTTGAGTGATGAAAACACATATTCCTTAGCTAGATCTGACCCTACAAAGAAAATTCAAAGTAAATGCAATTCTCTAGTAGATAGCCTTTTTGAGTCTGACAATATAGACAGAAGGCAAAAAAAGGGCTGTTGAACGCGGTTTGCCCAAAGATATATGGCCTCCCAAAAATTCACGAACCCCTTCGGCCCATACAGTTCTCCATTAATAGCCCAGGAACAGAACTGTCTAAATATGTTGGTAACATATTAAGCAAGCTAGATGTAGACAAACATTATAACATCCTCAATGCGGTTGTGTTTAGAGAGATGATAAAAAAAACCTCACCATAGAGGATGATGAATTGCTTATATCTCTAGGTGTGAAATCATTGTTTAAAGTATACCACTAGGGATGATAAGCAACATCTTAATGAGGAGACAGAAAGAGTTGGATGCCCGTACCACATGATACTGGAAGTCTTACAAATAACACATTTAATGGCCATTTCAAGTATGAAGATAAAATATGTACACAAAAAAAAGGTGTGGCCATGGGAGGTACTCTTTCACCGGTGCTTGCAGACCTGTCTTAAGAAATATGTTGATGACTTGTTTTTGATCGTAAAAAAGAGTGAGCTGGTGGACATTTTGAAGGCGTTTAATTCTTTCCATCCGTCACTACAATTTACGCAGAAAACTGAGGTGGATGGGAAACTACCTTTTCTTGACGTAGTTGTTATTAGAGATGATGGAAAATTAATAACTAACTGGTATTGGAAACCAACCAGTTCGGATAGGAGGTTACATTTCACATCCAACCATTCCTTTCAAATGAAAACTAATATAGTTTTTACCTCGGACAGGGCTCTGAAATTGAGTGATGATCGGTTCGATAGTGAGAACAAGGAAAAAGTGCGCTCTATGTTAATAGACAATGGTTATCCAAGTTCATTAATAAATATATTAATGGAAAACAAGACGAGCAACAAGGGTTGAGATTATAACTGTCGAGTGGAAACTTTACCAACCAGTTACATATGTAGCTGGAACATCAAGCAAGTTAAAAAAATGTTGAAAGGAAAAATAGATAATTTTTTTTATTTATTTAACAAAACAAATTTTATACAAAACTTAAATGTAAAGAACCTCTACTACAAAAATATCATATTAAATGTGCACAATGTCCTACTGTGTATTATGGCCAAATAAAACAATATTTATCCGACCGTGTGGGGCAACATAAGTATGATTGCAATGATGAAGAAAGGCCGGGAACAGCACTATCCAAACATACTCACGCTACGAAACATAGTTTTGACTTTGATGGAGTCTAAATTGTGGCTTCTGAACAAAATACAGGTCGTAGACTTTTGAGGGAAATGATATCTATTCATCAGGACAACATGGCCTGTAATTTAAAAACAGATTTGAATAATTTAAGTGTGATATATAGTGGGATTCTAGAAAAAGATAAGGTCTCTCAAACTTGCGTACATATTTTTTTAAAATTTATTTATCTATTTATTTATTTAGTTAGTTATTTATATATTATAACAGGCTGTGATAACATAGAATTACCAATGTATGAAAAATTAAGATGGAAGGTACTGACCCTCCTGTCTGCCTATTTGGTGAACCCCTAACCGTCGAACACGTCTTGTGCCCCCAAGGAACTGCCAACGGTTTTACACATCTTCCTTACACCTCCCACTTAAACAACTCCTACAAGATAAACAGCAAATGATTGACAAAGTCATTGATTATTTAAAAAAAAAAATAAAACTATACAACTATATATAACAAGAACACTACATTAACACACAAGTAACGTAAAGGCAATGATAGCCCAAGCTGTTTTTTTGCCCATATATGTAAGAAGAGTTTTTAGTTATTTATTTATTATATACGCATATGACTGGTTTGTATACATATCGTGTAATGTGCAATGTGTTTACGATTTGATTTTGTACCTGTAAGTAACAAATAACGGTTATTTTATAACTATTTATACGATTTATAACTGTCTGAATGATTATGTCCCTATGATTCTGTAGATCCCTAAAGAACACAATAAAACTTGTCGAAAGCTTGGGCGTTGATATAATAACATCGTATGTTTGAAGGCCACAACCCGAATCCCAATCCAAATACAGATGTAAAATGTACAGGTATAAAATTCGAATTCCAATATGTAAGTTGTGGAAAACAGAAGAACACGTTTTGCTTTTTCACCGACCAATTGAAATTTTTTATTTCCATAAGGAGTCGAAAATGAGTGTACGTATCGAATTTGAAAGTAGATGTCAAGTTGGAGTTTGAAGTAATGTCTATCACAAATAATCCATAGTTGCTTAGTGGTCAGAACTGACCATATTAGTTATTCTATTTAACTGAGGTTTTTAGTGAAAATTAGTGTCACGAGCTGGATTCGAACCAACCGCTCAATACGCCCTGCTTTAACCACTTGAGCCAAAGACTTTCTAGAAGCTTCTAGAGCCACGATAGCTCAAGTGTTTAGGGCAGCGGCGTATTGAGCCGAATGATAGGTTCAAATCACACTCGTGACACTAGAATTTTTTTCTCAACGAAATTTTTAGATTTAAAAAAATTAAATGATCTATCAAAACATTCGTATTCATTTCGTGTTCATCAACAAAACAGCGTTTGAACTCTTCAACGATTTTAACCAATTTTGCTGGAAAATTACATTAAGCTCTAATCTATTTTGACGTGTAACTTGTCATTTAAGGATCCAAGTTGGGTTCTAAATTCTAATGGGATGAGACTTTCTTGTCCTGTCCGAAAGTTTTACGAAATTTTCAGTTTTCAATTGTTTTCCTACTTAAAAGCACATCTAACACAAATTTGAACCGAATGCCGCCTTATTTAGGCTTCGTACAAATATTGTAGTACCGCCACTATACAATTATGTCCTGCCGTAAAGGCGCTATTTATTAATAAAAACATACAGAAGAAACACAAGAAGTGAAAACGTATTTTTCCATACTTGAACCTGATTTTTATAAACACTAAAGGAATCGACGGTACAGGACACAAATGAGTGAAATTCTAATTAGAAATAGGATTTTGGAAAGAAAATGAAACACAATTTAATGTAACGTTATTTTTCAGCTGATACCTGAACCAAACGTTAGTTTTCTTTGGAGGTAGTACGTACCTTTTAAATATATTTATAGCAATTATACTTTTACATTTTATAATGTGATTTAAATTAGTAGAGATAAGTTGTAAAATATTTGTAAAGAGTCAACTATTGAAATTTCAAGAATGTAAACGGTAAAGTCGAATGGAATGGAAAGTCAAAAGTTAGAACGAAGAAGAGAAAAATAGCGAAGGTCAAGCATCAAATTATTGACTCTGACTGTAAACAAATCACCGAAATTCGATTGGAAACCGTCGAAATTCGATTAATGGACGATTTGTTTCGGCGATGGTAATATGAATATTTATTGACCGATTTGTCATTCTTTACCTTCTAAACGCTGGGAATGAGCTGCCGTAAAGAAGACGGTGAAAGCGACAGCCTCAACCAGAAGCATGACGTCGTCCCTAGCACATACGACAACACATAGGAGACTGGGCTCTGGGCAGTGGGTAGCGGGTTTGTCGGAGTCCTTCTTCATCGCGGTAGCTTGGTGGGGAAAAGGAACATGGAGTGAAGAAGGGAAAATAGCTATTCCACTAAAAAGACAAAGACGGATGAATCTTTTTGCGGGATCGCGATTAACTGACGTCATGATTTTCATTAAAACAGATATATAATTTGTGAATTTAAAATTGGGCTGACTCTCACAAAACCAACTTTCTATTAACATGTGGGAAGCGAACATAAATATAATATTTTGGCTGTTTTGTTTTCGAATCATACAAATATTTAAAATATTAATACATACAAACAATTACAAATGTCAGTTTGAAACCCCCGTTGATGTTAAGTAGGATTTCGATTTGTAAAAGAAAATAAAGGTTCCTTAGTATAAAAAAAAATGTGGTCTTTAAATCTAAGTACTCAATCAATAGTTAATTTTAAAAAATCAAAATAATAAAGTTGAGCCCAAAAGGGGTGAACCTAAGCAAAGCAACTAAATTAAACATAGTAACTACTTGAAAACAAAATAATTGTAAACGTTGGTTGTCTGCATGAGAATTCCAAAATTACTTCTGACAAAATAAAAACCAAGGTTTAGTTTGTGATGTAAAAAAAAATGCATTCATCATTGCTTTGGGTAATGTTTTTTGATGGGTGAATGGCTGCTCACTTAATTTGAGCCATCATCTTCACTCATTTTGCAATAAAAAAAATTAACGTTTTGGTTACAAAACGGTATATATGGTAAAAATAGGAGATTTAGATGCTCAAAAGAAACCTTAACATAATGTAAAAATCAAGCCAAACCAAACCCGAAAAATTGATATTTGCATTTTGGTAGAGTATGGCCCTATTGATGCCCACATTGATGTTAGAATTTCTTTTATTGGGCAGCATTTAGCAAATATCAGATTTGGAAAAAAGTTCTATAATACAAAAACCTGTAGCTTTTAAATTTAGGTTCATCGATCGATAGTTAAATTATAGATTCTAATATCGCTTTAGATAGACAAATTCAAGTATTTAATAGTGCCATATGATTGGTGGTTTGTTATGAATGCTAAGTCTGGGGATGTTTGAATTTGCCAGAAGTAGAAAAAGTTAAAAATATATATATATATATATATATATATATATATATATATATATATATACATATAT
>CM077104.1:35569422-35603276 GCA_039619505.1 Cimex hemipterus | reverse complement strand
TCCATCAAAGTATTTCTACTCACTCAGTGTTTGTCTTCTGTGTAATTGTGCCATTCTTGTGTGTCGTGTTGAGAGTGCCAGTGAGATTTTGTTGTTTAATGTTAAAACAATCTCTATCCTAAGCACATAGTTAACAGGATAATCAGCAATTACAACTCAACACTAACAGCATCCACTATTACTAATAATACTACATTAAACAACAAATACAAACAAACCAACATACATTGCCATCCCAAATTTCATCTGTCGTCGAGAACCCAATCCGATTACATGACATTTGAAAAATGGAATGGCCATATGAGCTCCATTATTAAAAAGGTGTACTCATGCCTCCATTATCTTCGATGCCTTAGCTTTATCACTCCCCAGAAAACTAGGGTTCTTTTTACTACATCCCTAATAATCCTCTATTCTCTAACTATAGCTCTATTATTTTACTTTACTCAATCTGCTCATCACCGTCAACTTGTAACTTATCATTCCTATATTAGTTACTGTTATGATCTTAAACCAAGAGATCATATTTCTTCCCACATTTACATCTTCAGCAACCTTAACATTCTAAACAATTATAAACTTTATATATATATATATATATATATATATGTATATATATATATTAATACAATATATATTAATATTGTATATATATATATATATATACATAAAGTTATGGTTTCGATGTGAGAAACTATTTTTTTAAAAATAACGTTTATTCAATATAAACTACAACTTTACACAAGGATTCTAATTTTAGAAGGGTCTATACTGTTCGGAGTCCGGAGTGGATCTGTGAAAGAGGGATAAAAAAGGGGGATAAAAACTGAAATTATGAATACGTTCTCAATTGTCCAACTATACCAAACCAACGTTTACATAAATAATGCCAATGCCATGGCTACCTTTACTAATTCCGTGAACTGTTTTTACTTCGAATTCAGGTTTTTTATTAAGGGAGTGTTAAAATTATCTTTAGCAAATTTAGGACTGACGAACAATCTGGTGCTACCCGTATCTATTAGAATTTTTGATTTCGACAATGGATCAATGAAATACGGTAGCCGATTGTTTGAATCTGACAGATTTATTATTTCGATATTTTGCTTTCTGGACTTACCCCTAAAAAATGTGTGTTTGACAGATTTTGAGTTGAATTTACATTTTGCGAGTAATAATTTTGGGGACTTGAATTTGATTTAGGAGATCAATTTTGCTCTTCATTTTTTGTTAGTTGGTGCAGGTGTGAGTTTTTTGAAACTTGTGGTGTGGACCGCGAGTGTGTGGTGGAAATACTCATCGGTGTTGGGTTTCCTTGTTGGTAGTTTCTTTCTCTTGGGAATACAAAATTTTGACGTGGGTAGTGTTTTTGTCGTGGCGAAAATGGTGGATGTTGTGGGTACCTGAACAGTCTAGGTGTATACGCTTTTGTGTTTCTTACCTGTCCAAAAATTTTGAATCCTTGAGTGGATTGGTGCTGAAAATCATTAGTAAGCATATTGAGCGCTTCATTAAGATCTGAGGGGTTTCTAGCTTGCAAAAGAGAACTCATGGGCTCTCTTAAACCCTTTAATAAAATCCTTAAACCTAATTTTCTACAGAACTCACCCAGAGTGTCAGCATCGTCCAGCATCACATTATTGAGATAACTAATTTGTAAATTTAAAAGTTTTTGAATTTTTTCGAGAAATTGAAACGGACTCTCATTAATTTGTTTTAATTCCGAAAGTTCAAGGTCTAGGGTGTAAATGTCTCTCTTGTCTGAGTAACTAGTTAACAATGCATTTTTATTTCAGGCCAACTACTTGAGCCTGAGTTGAAGACTATTTCCGCCGCCGGTCCCTGAATTTTCGAATTTATACTTGCTAATAAATACTCATTTTAAAAATCTCCCGGATTAGTCAGTATGTAAAATTTGTCAACTAATTCTTGACAAATTCCAATGAACCTTGCTAACACTTCAGGCTCGCCCTTAAAAGTGGGTATCATATTGAGATACTCGCTTTTTAACGTTTCTGGAAATGGGGGATTCATGATTTTTTGAAATTCTGTACTGATTGTATGTGCCTTATGCTTAATTTGACAAGGTTTTTCAACTCCTTTTTTTAACTTTAAATTTACGTAAAAACTGTTTTCTTAAATCTTTTATAAGACCTATTTTGTTGGTGGCAATGGCAAAATCTATGAAAGTTTCTTAATCAACTCACAGTACTAGGCGACATGCTTCCATGTGAATTCTTGTGCAGAGTCTCTTCGATTGATGGTCCTTGCGGTAAACAATTGAATTGAAGAAAATTATGTTCCCTAATTTTCTGCGCAGGAGTCCTACTGACTGCGCCAGTTATGGTTTCGATGTGAGAAACTACTTTTTTAAAAATAACGTTTATTCCATATAAACTACAACTTTACACAGGATTCTAATTTTAGAAGGGTCTATACTGTTCGGAGTCCAGAGTGGATCTGTGAAAGAGGGGGTCATATAATACAATCTACATTTTATGCTTATAACATATTCTCGGAATTAGTATAGGGGAAGAATCAATTGTTGTTGAGTTAGTGGTTTCGTGCAGGCGTAACTTATATATATATTTAAGATAAAAGTTGATAGATTACTGAGGGAATTGATTTGATTTAATCTCCATCTTATATCTCTTTAAAGCGCATATCAAATACTTATCTTGCATATATTTCAAACATTCTCAAACATCCAGTTATCTTGAAGTCGAACAAATAACATTTGTGCTACATAATACTTATATGCTTCACTTTACATTACAAGCTAAACTGTAATAAACAATAAACTATTAAACTTAGTTCAAGTTTCAAACAAATTTTCCTAGTATAGACATTTTTTTTCTTTGCCTTGACCCCAGACATTGTAATCAGTTGTTGAGATCACCTCAGTAGTAGCCAGGGCTTCTCCTTGCAGTTTCCAATATGGGAGTCATCCAAAATTTTCCATTTTGTTATGAACATTATGTTGAACACCTTTTGTGCTCAGAATAAAAATACAAATTGTGATTAGAGCTAAAACCACTAAGGCACTAGCTAATCTAGTATTTAGTCATTAGGCATGTAAATAAATGTTTTATTATGTTTGAATTCTGCTAGCTTCCTTGAAAGGGAAGATAACATTATCTGTCTTTTTCTCCCCACTAAGTTTTTATTAAGAATATAGCAAATGCTGTATTATGATTTACTTAAATTAAAAAAAAAAAAAAAAAAAAAAACTATGAAACTTAACCAATGACTTTATATTTAATCAGTTAATTTATTTAATAAACATACTAGTTACTTATTTAATATTCAATGACTGTTTACAATAATCATCTACTAACTACCAATTAGAACCATTTAGCAAATATAAATACATGTTTTATCTTTAAGTACACATTTTAATATTACACGTTGGGCAAATACACAGATGCAAACTCCCTGTGTAATATTTCTGATTAGTGCAGTCCAGATGCAGTTATGCATCTCACCTAGTTAATAAGTCAGAAATGGTAATTCAGGTCATATAGGAGTTCAACCTCCCGTTGGGTGTAGCATACAAGGGTCAGTCCACTGACTCTTTCAAATCTTCCAAAATACATTTCAAATATAAATTACCAAATTAAAATTATGGTATGTGCCAGGATTTGATCCCTGAACCACTAGATTGGTAAATCTCCCAAACATTCTACCAGTTCATTTTAGCTTTGAGTAATTTTCCACTACATTGTTGCAAATTATCAAAATAATCATATTTATTATTAATTTGTTAAAGTATTATCATTTCTGTCATGATATTTCTTTATGTACACAATTTTGAAGGAAAGTTTTGGAACTAATTATAAATCTGTGATTGCAAAACTGGTATTGTACTTTCAGTCAAAACTAAGCAAAAATATTTTCTCTGGCAATTTTTATCTTCCCCATTGTGGTCCGTGTTTGGACCTTTTATCTGGAATTTCTATCTGAACTGATAAGACCTGACAGAAAGAACAGGCATAAAATGAAAGATTCTCTATCAACCTTAAGTTGGTTTTAATTAATCTTTTAAAACTAAATCATGTGTAAAATATTTAGATGTTAAAGTTTGGATTTACTTAGTAATACATGCATTTCATCTAATTCATTATCAAGATAGATAGTAGGTAGAAGATGCACAATAAAAAATGTATTTATTAAGGCAGGATTCGAACCCACAGTCTTTGGCTCAATATGACACTGGTGTAACCACTGGCATGATAGCTCAAGTGGTTAGAGCATCGACATGTTGAATTCTGCTCATGTCTAACTTTTTCATCTCAACCAAGACCTTAGATAAAAATAATAATTATTTGAAATAAATTAGAAAGTTAAAATAAGAAAAATGCTATAATTATCATTACTGTCATATCATGATATTTGTTTACACTATTTTGAAGGACAGTTTTGAATAGCACATTTTGCATTAAAAAATTAAATTTTGCATTATTGACAGTTGTAAGTCTGGGATTACAAAACTAGTATTGAACTCAAAACTAAACAAAAATATTTTCTTTGGCAATTTTTTACGCCATATCTTTTGACCTTTTATCTGGAATTTCTATCTTTTATCTGAATTGATAAGACCAGACTGAGAGAAAGATCAGGCATAAGTTTTGATTCTTTATCAACCTTAGAAAGGTTTTAACAAATGTCCTAATTTAAAAATGTGCTTAACATTTAGATGTTAAAAAAAGAGAAAATAATATTTAAAAAATTATATTTGCTGCTAACATAAAAACAAAATAACTTTTAAAAATAATACTAAAATTGAATAAAATGGACAAGACAAGATTCCGTGTAAAAACAGGTTTTTAAATACTAAAGCAAATTATCCCCACCGAGGATACAAATAGAAAAACAAAACCTGTTGAAATGACCTTAGAAACATCATTGATCATGCTCATATATATTTAGTTCTGACACAAAGTACATTTTTATTTTCGTGCATACTTGTGAAGAATGAACTTCTTGATTGTTTATTTTCTATTCTTCCAGTGCTGGGCTGCAAACTCAGGTATTTTTTAAGTTTACAAGAACCCTTAGGATAATCAAATAGTTAAATTTGTAATTAATTAAATGTACAAAATGATAAATAAATCCATTTGTAAATAAACCCAGGTGATTAAACATTAGATTATTTATAATTTATTATTTATAGTATAATTTATAAATTTGTAAGCACATTTTGTTATATTTACAATTTTTATTAAGTTCATGATAATTTACATATTTTTAGTTGTTCCAGCCATGATAAAATATAAAATAAAATAAATACATAGATAGTAAATTATTCATATTACATTAATTATAGGCATACATCTCATTATTTCCATTAACATTACTCTGCAAAATCAAATAGTTATTTGATTTATTTGTTAAATAGGTAATTGTTATTTTGTAATTAGGCCATTTGACAGCTGGCTGATCTTTTCAATCAAAATGTTCATAGTGTTTCAAGGTAGTTACCTATTTATTTATTGTTGTTCATTATTATTTTTTCTAAATCTAGATGGAACATCAACACAAAATTCTAATAAGACAATTCCAGGAGAAAAGGCAGACAAAAGTAACTTCTTTAATTAAAAAATTAAATAAATTAAAAAGTCACTAAAATGTATTTCTAGTGTGCAGAAAATATGCAGAATCTGTATATAAGACTATTGTTATAAATACTGGGATAGAAACAATTACAGAACGAACAAGTACATGTGGAACAACTAGCTCTATTTTGGTCATTGGTGGCTCTGATGCTAATCCAGAAGAATTTCCACATATGGTGATGTGACTGTTCCTATGCACAAATATTCAATATGTGCATAAGTGTTGTTGCTTAATTAATAAGTTGTGTTTTATCTTTTTTTTTTTTTTTTACTTCAGTTCTGATTTTTCAGGCATTAATTGGTCATAGAGATTACCCGGTTCTATGGATTTGTGGTGGTTCGTTAATCAGTGATAGTTGGGTCCTGAGTGCAGCGCACTGTACAGCTTCACTGACGTGAGTGTAATATGATATTTATTTATTAACACATTGCCCTACATGCTCCCTCAGCTTGAATGTGAAGTGGTTGTTTTTTTAAACTCAAAATCGGTCAAGGGATATGGGGGTTTGTTACAAAAACATATATTCAGGTATGTCCAGGTAATCAGGTATGTTCTATCCTCAAACAGCTGTGCACAAACTTTCTAGCATTTCATACTACTCATACTGGATGGCCAACAATCAGTAGTGCTCTTGTCATGCAAGAACTTGAAATACTCAGCCCACTAACACTGTCAGTATTTATTTAGTTTACTGCTGGTTACTACTTGTTCAGTATCTCTAACCATTGGTTCTGTCTGGAGGGCAAAACATTCCAACTTTCTTTGCATTAGTAAATAATTGTCAAAACTCAAAGAGTCAGTACAGACTAGATGGCCACAGCTTCCTTTATAAAACCATCCTGAGCCAGATCTCATACAGTTCTGATGGGGATCCCTCCCTTATCCCCCCTTTGAAGCACAAAGTGGGCAAGTCTCCAATTACATTACAGGTTACACCCATCCAGTTCATAAAGTTCTGGAAAAAAGTGTCAAACCCAATCCAAGTTCTTGGAAAGCAAGCAGTGGATGTATGTTGGTGTGTATGACCTGGCTAGTACGCCACCTCAATATCTTATCAGACAAGTACAGCTGGTAGGACAAAAAGTTCTGATGGTTTCTGTGGATATTCTTGCAAACATTGACTTGTGCCTGCCACCTTAAGTTTTACGTTGAATATGAGGCCCTCTCTCCAAGTACTACATTGGTTCACCTCCTCCCAAGGCAGACTTGAGGTGGTGGCAGCATTTGCTGCAGTCACAATTTAGTAATTATAGTAAATTAATTTATAATTTTTAAAGATGGGATATCCTTTAAATTGTTGTTATAAAATCAAAAATGTTAAAAGTCAAAGGTAAAAAATAAATTTTGTAGTATTAGTTAATTGTTATTATTTGGTTAATTACTGATTATTTGGGGATCACGACTGCATCTCACGATTTCCAAATAATTAATAAAGAAATAAAAATTTAAAAAAACAAAAACACTATAACTTTGGAAAAAAGTTAAATAATGGTAATAAAACATAATATGCACAAGGCTAACAATGTTATAGCCAGAAACATTGGTGGATAAGAAGAGGTTGGATCTCAAAACGATATGGCACAATACAGCAACTTATTATTAAATAAACACTAACAAGAGGACGGCTCCAAAATAATAGATATTTATCAAACATTTCTTGTGAACAGGCCCTGGTTTCACAATTTTTTTTTTTTTAAGTTGAAATTTTTCATTTTTCAATACTTTTATTTTGTCATTCTACTTACTCAGAGTGACTATGTTATTGTATCGTTTTACAGTATTTTTTATGCACATTGCAATAAAAATAAATTAAAAACATCAAAGTTTATCAACAAGCAAACTAATTCTAAAAATAAAATATTTTTCAAGTTAATTAGGTCATATTTTGTTTTTTTCGTTTTGTAAAACTAATATGAAATTTTGTTTTAGTACCTTTAGAGACCTGTAAATATAAATTTTTGTTTGAATTTAAATTTATCAATTTTTTACCCTAAAATTTTTCCGATTTTTGAAAGTCATTACCAGAATATCTGATTGAAATGGATATAATTCACAAACAGCTAAAACGATTTTAACATGAAACACCATTTGAAAGAAGAGCAATGTAGCTTTTTCACAACAGAAGAACATTAAAATATATGAAATTTTTCTAAATGCACCAAATTGAGAAATTAATTCTCAGCGAAACCTTGTTATGTTTTTAATTGGAAATAATAGTCCAAATTTAATGTTTGATACAGCACAAGACTTTCTTTAAAATGAATTATCAAGCATGAAAATTGTTCTAGTAGCTTTTGCGAAAATGTTAGCGCTTGCACTAAGAATGTCAGTTAGATGACGGAAGTCATTGAAATTATAAGTTAAAAATTAATTTACACCATTTTATGCAAAAGTCGGTTTCTAAGGATTTTATAACACTAGAATCATGGCAATGAGGTCAAATCAAAGTTTTCCAACCTGCTTTGCTTATAGAATGTTTGTTAAAATATGCAAAAAGCAGCATTTTGTTGATTTATCTATTAAGCTAGAATTTTGCATTGTAGAACTTTTTTGTTCTTGTGTTAACCAATAATGAAATTAATACATCAAAAATGGTTGTCTCCTTGCATATAATAACTAGGCTGGTAGAAAAATCCCAAGTATCTAGTAGCTATAATAAATGGCAGAAAGTAAGGAGCCTTTGAAATGCAAAAGTCAATGTATTTTTTTTGTTACAGTGGGACTCTTGCTAAATGGGTACTTCTAGGGGATTTGAAAGTCAACTCTGATGAAGATATCAATTATTCCAGTCCTCAGATTATTAGAATTAAAACTAGAATAAACCATCCTAAATATGAAAGACGTACAGTGTACAATGACATAGCTCTCTACAACCTTGAAAAACCGGTTCAATTTTCAACATTTATCCGCCCATTGTGCTTACATACATCTCATGTAATCGGAGCAGATAAAGCAATTGCAACAGGATGGGGAAGGACAATAGCTTCTAATGGTAAGTCCAACTCCATAATAAAATAATATAAAATAAAATAATTCATATGCGTTTTTAGATTCTTCTGTTTCTCAAGCACTTCAGAAAGTGGAGTTGGACCTCATTAAAAAAGAGGATTTTTGTAAGAGTAAATATGAAACAGCCAGTAACAACTTGTTGGCTCGATTTCCTAAGGGCATCAATGAAACCTCAATGCTTTGTGCATGGACTGAAAACAAAGATACATGCCAGGTGCCCCTTTTTTTCAGTGATTTTTAAAATAAATGTAATGGGATGGGATATAGGAATTGTATTAATTGTATTATATTATATATACATTGATTGTAAATTTAGAATATTTTATAGATTTATGGACTTCTCACAGTAAGAAATTGTATTATACATGTAAAGACAAATAAGATTAATCATATCCGTGAACAGGAAAGGTTCTTCTCAAATTGTAAGTTGTGTTTAACTAATAAAGTTTTTTTAAAAGACTCTCAATTAGTCAACACACGTAACTGACAGTCAGTATGACATTGCAAAGGTTTTGAATATTGGAAACCAGTCATGTCAACAGTGATAAAATTTAGTTTGTGAGTAGGAGATTATTGTATTTTATAACAAATGTTATGGTTTTTAATTTTAAGCGTTTTGGGTATTGTTATAATCTTAATTGCTGAAATGGCCAATTTTGCCAAATTAAATTCATCTTGGATGCCATCTCTAACTTTGATGGCAATCCAAAAACACTAACACAATTTATATTAAAAGTAGAAGAAGCACAAAACATTGTATCTTCTCTAATATCTCCTATTACAAACATACAAAAATCTATGTCCTTCCTACACATCAAAAACAAACTAACAAATAAGGGAAACGAACCCCTAAGGAACATACAATTTGCAAACTGGGATTAGAAGAAACAGTTTTTGATCAGATTTTGGTGATAGGAAAGGACCGGCCATCACTATCCTAGAGGTAATGCAGATGGAAATAAAAATCCCTTTCATATCATTAAATTTAAAAGAAAACTTTGACTTTGACAATACTTATGAAAAAGGGATCAGATGAACAGAAAGCACACCTGATAGAATTTCAAGAAAAAAATTATAGCTACAAATTTTGTTAAAATACCCCTTGCATAATAATCTAACGACTAGACACACATAGAAAAACTACTATTAAACTATTTTCAATACTTAGCAAAAACAACTAAAACATTCCAAAAAATTTCAAACTGTCTTTCCCCCAAAAAAATTTTTTTAAACCACCAAATCAATACAAACAAAATCAAAACTTTTCCAAACAAAACACCTATATACCAACACCGATGTGTGTTTCCACAACACACATTTCAGAAAACTCACACCTGCACCAAATAACAACAAATGAGGATAAAAATAGATCTCCTAAATCAAACCCATCCCCAAAATTATTACTTGCAAAATGTATATTCAACCCTCGAAAATCAGTCTAACACATGGAATTTTGTAAGAGTAAATCCTGAAAACAAAAGATCACCACAATGCCTGTCCAATTTGAATAATCGGCTACAGTATTTAATTGATCCATTGACGAAAACATAAATCTTAATAGATACGGGTAGCACTAGATCAATCGTCAATCCTGAATTTGCTAAAGATCATTTTAATACTCCCTTAATAAGAAATCCATTCGAAGTAAAACAGTTCATGGAATTAGTAAAGGCAGCTATAGCATTAAACTTAATACAGAAATGTTTAAAGGAAAATACTTGACATTAGAATTATTCTTATTCAACTTCCACAATAAATTCAACATGCTGTTTGGGTTAGATAGCATGAAAATATTAAATTAGATTTTAATAAGGATATAATAACAGTTGCGAATAAAAGTTATCTCATACAGTACTATGAAACTGACAAAGAAAGACGAGTGGAGGAAGATTTAACATCTGTTGACTTGTCAAAGATAAATTCAATGCACCTCTTCACAATATTAAAATAAAAGTTGATAATATTAGTGATGGCGAGGCCGTTCTACCTAGTAAATTTTACTTGAGCAAATACTCCCGATTGCTTAATTAAGGTGAAAGATCATGAAGTGTTATGCCCCATAGTCAATGAAAATCATGAATGAGTTACCGTAGAAACAGAAAGACCATTTATTGTAGAGAGCGTGAACGATTATGAAATGGTGCCCTTTGAAAATTTGGAAGGAACACAGCCTGATAAAGAAATCAATTTCTACTTAACTGGTCTCAATACAAATGATAATGCAGTTATTAGAGCTGATCAGATGAATAATGAAGAAAAAAAAGAAGACAGAAGCAGTTGCTCTATCCTGCATAGAACTCCATAATGAAATCGACAAAATGGAGACAGGTGATGAGGACATCGACAAACTCCTCAGGGAGTTTTGTGAAACCCCAACCTGATTGTTTTGAATAAATGGCATAGAGTAATAGGAACGATTCAATCATGAACTTCGACATTTTTGATGATGGTAGCAGTAAATATAGACGACAGTCCATTCTAGATGTAATTTTTCAGGGTATGGTATACTGCGCCCTTTAAGAGCTATTGTATCCCCCATTCTCTGCCTAAAGCACATCAGGAATCCTATTTCTTCAAGAAACTTGATTAATAGGCCCAGTTTCAATGGGGTTGAAGCGCTTCTATGGTCACATTATACATCCCAAAACGTTTCCCCCTGCGGGCTAATGTAGCTCCTCAGTTTGTTAGTAAATGTGTTGATGTTTCTTCTACCTCCTTGCAGAATCTACATATGCTATCTTGGATTATTACAATTTTCTTTAGATGCCCATTTAATCTACAGAGTACTGTTAGGATTCAGTCTGTTCCTGCTTCCTTTGACACATTCTGTGATTTCTTTCTTACCAAAATTGGTTAGAAGATTCTTCGATTGTCTATGTCCAATGAGTGTTGTCCATTGTTCCTTCATTTCTTTTTGTTCTTCTGTCTGTCATATTCGTTAATGGTGTGGATTCCTATGCCACAGAAGGGTCCTATCAATGTTGGGGCAGCCCCTTTCCTTGCAAGGGAGTCTGCTTTCTCGTTGCCTTCTACTCGCATGTGTCCTGGGACCCAGCAGAGGCTGGCTTTATTCTGCATACCTAATATGTTTAATTTGGTTTTGCAGTTCAGCACCATCCTTGAACTAATGATACTTGAGCTTAGTGCTTTGATTTCTGCTTGGCATCTGACATAATACCTACATTCTTGTTTTTGTACCTTTTACTTATATTGAATTGGATACATCTTTCAACTGCATGAATCTCAGCTCAGAAGATACTGGTGTTTTCCCATGGGTTCTGAGTATTTGGTTCCGGGCCCAAATTCTCCTGCTCCCTGTCCTAGATCTGTGTACCAGAGGATGGTGCCATTTTTAAAGAAGTTATTACCCTTTCTTTCCCATTCTTTTTTGGTACCCATATATATTCAAAATTTTTGTTTAAATTCAAATATCCTGTTCATGTCGTCTCTTGGTGCCATGAGTGATGGATGGTCTTTCCATAGTTTGTTGTTGTCTCTCCATGTTAGTTTTATTCCTGTTGGAGGTTTCTCTCTAATGACGTTGATGATGGTTTTCTGGGTTGTCTTGCCTACCATGTGATGTACGGGGATTAATCCTACTATTTTTCCATGCTAATTGTAGGACATGTTCTCATTGCTCTCGTTATGTAGATACTTCATCAGCCCAGGCTATAGCTCCATATGTAAGTAAAGGTCTTACTATCACGATGTACATCCATAACAGAGTTTTTGGGGTGCATTTCCAGTTTCTTTCTGATATTCTGCACACCATCAAAGCATGTGTCGCCTTTGTGATGAAAGAGCTGATACGTTTCTTAAATGTTAGTGTTTTATCTAGTATGATGTCCAGATATTGTGGACTTCATTTTTGATTTCTATCACAGTGTCATTTCTCTCTTGTGATCAAGATTCCTTGATTATCTTGGGATTAAAAGTGACTATAGTTCTCTTGTTTGAATTGATCCCTAACCCTGCGCTTTTACACCATTCTTCTGTGATTTTCAGACCCTCTTGGATTATATCGCAGATGGTTTCCTCAAATTTTTCCCTGCCTATCAGGACTATGTCATCCGCATATCCCTGACATTTTATTCCTAAGCAGGCCAGGGTTTCTAGCAGTTCATCAACTGTTAGGCTCCATAGAATAGGTGATAATAACCCTCCTTGAGGACATCCTTTTGTTGTGCTAACTTCTATAGTGTCTTTTCCTACATTTGTTTCAGCTATTCTGGTTCTTAGCAGTTCTCCAGTCCATCTAGATGTGATTTGGTCTATGTATTTTGTCTCCAGGGAGACTTCCATTGATGCATGAGATGCATTGTCGAAAGCTCACTCAGTATCAAGGAACGCACAGACTTCCTTTGTTTCCAATGTTTCCTTTAGGTCGCTGTTGTAAGTTGGTACAGTGCAGTTTCTGTTGATCTTTCTGCTCTTTATGCATGCTGACAGTAATGGAGAGGCTTGTTTACCAGTGCTGTCATTCTTATATAGTTGTATATCTACTTTTCAAGGGTCTTTAATATGGATGTTAAGCTGATTGGTCTGTAGGATTTAGGTGATGTAGGGTCTTTTTTCCCTACTTTTGGTATAAAACCACCCTTGCCCTATGCCATGTCTGTGGTTTATAACCTAGTGCTAAACTACTTCTATATAATCGTAATATTGTTGGAGTAATTATATCCATTCCTTTCTGTAGCAGGATGGGAAAGATGATTCCATCTGTTCCTGGTGCTTTGTACGGGCTGAAAGTGTTAATCACCTAGAGGATTTTCTTCTCTGTAATTATTTCAGCTGCTTTCTTCCAATTTTCTTTCTTGGGATTATCTGCTCTCACATTTTCTGGGGAGATGTAGGTACTACCCGGAAAATGTATACTTAGAAGGAGCATTGCTTTTTGTTGCATATTTTTTGTGTATTTGCCTGTATTTCTTAAGGCAGTGTTTATGTCTAATCTGTCCTTTGCTAGTACCTTATGCAATCTAGCTGCAGTGGAAACTGAGGAGATTTCTCCGCAGAATTTGCGAAAATTCTCTCTTTGCTTTGCGGCTGGCATGGTTATATGAAGTAAGTAACCTTTTATATTTTCCCCAGTTACTTCCTAGTCTAGCCTTATTAAATGCTTTCTTGGTTTCTTTTCTTAATTTGCCCAGTTCTGCATTCCATCAGGGTGGGGGTTCTTGTCTTTTTTTTGGGATCTTAACAGGGCAGCTTGTTTCATATTCTCTTTTCAATACTCTTTTCACTGTTGCATGGTTTAAACTGTGTGTTACTATCTCAGTGAACCTTGCCCAATTTGTGTTTCGGAGGTTTCTGAACAGTGTAGGGTCTGTCCTATCTGATTCGATGTTGAACCTTATTATTCTGTGGTCCGTCATTGACTCTTCACTTGAAACCCTCCACTTTTTTATCACTTTATGTAGGGCTGGCTGCAAGTGGTGATGTCCAGTACTTCTTGTCTCACCTTAGTGACAAAGGTAGGGCAGTCCATTCTAGCTATGAGGGAATTTCCATTGTTTCTATCCCAATTCAAGACGGACCTGTAAATGTGTGAAAAAATTCAAATAATAATATCCGAAGTAAATTTTAATCTGAAACAACCAAGAATTACTAAATTGTTCCAATAAAAACAGAGGATTACTATAACTTTGAGCAGGATATTGTTGATTTTGTAAAAACATTCGTAGTACCTAAAATTAAATATTATTAGATTTTGAGAATGAAATTTATGAATGTTATAATAACCTATTTTAAACACCCAGAAATAAATTTTATTAGATGTACAGAAAAGCTGATTTACATAGTTGAACCAGACGAAGTAACTGAAAACTATCATACTGGAAAGAGAAACCACAGAGGTGTCAATGGAACCTATACTATAATTCGACGAAGATATTACTGGCCGAATATGAAAAATGCTATACAATCCTTTATCATTCAATGTAAAATCTGCCTTGCTTCAAAATATGACTGAGTCCTACTTAACCTAGAGCTAAATATAACACTTACACTTAACGCACCTTTCGAAATTTTACATTTACACACCATCACTCTTGAGAACACAAAGTTTTTAACTTTATATATAATTTATGTATTTTCAAAATACACTCAAGCTTATCCACTAAATACTATAAAATTAATTAATCATAAAAATAGTTTGTGTAGAGAATAAGAATAAAAACAGGTTTATTTGATGGTGTAGGATCTATTTTAAAAATGCTAACTTGTAATCTTGCTGTTTTCAACAGTGAAAAGTTAGAACATTTAAGAAAACAAACAACATCAGACTGCATCTCACGATATCTGAATAACTATCGATTAACAGTCACTCACTAATCTCTACACATTTAAGAAAACATCAAGAATCAGGTAGAATCACACTACTCTAATGTAAAAATCTTAAAGGAATTTAATAAAATATTGTCAATAATACATGAAAACTCTGTTGAATTAAAAACTAAAAATTTTAGCATTAAATGATGTGTTGTCGAGCTAGAAAAACTAAGAGATTTTATTATCCAATTACAACTTATTTATTAAATGTTGCTGAATGTTGTAAATGTTTTAGATAACTCCATATTTTGCAAGCTACAAAAACTACCCCAGTTGCATATCTTCTCAAGAATTATTAACTGAAATTCAGGAAATCGCCAACTTTTTAATAATAAACTACTGTTTGAACCAAAATTAGAAAATATATTAGAATTTGAAGATGTTATAAAAGTTAATTGCAAAGTTCATTATGAATAAACAATATTTTTATTACACCTACCTTTGGTCACTAACTATGATTATAATCTTTACAAATTACTATCAGCACCAAGGCAACATGAATTTAAATTCATTACTATTGTACCTAATGTTAACTATTTTCTTCAACCCAAAACGCATATTCATACAATAGATACATTTAAATAATAATTGTAAACAAACTAAATTGAAATATCTATATGCTCATACAAACAAATCAGCCATAACCTGTGCGACAAGGCCATATTTCTTTCTGATGTCCTGACTTGGATAACTGAGCTCAGCCAGTATTTGGCTGTATTTCCTAATGAAGAACCTATTGTATAAGCTGCCAGGATGGGACTACAGTAAAACGACTAAAAGGAGTATTTTGACTAAATATCAACGGCAGCAAAGTGGTCTATAGAAACAGAGAATTGTACCACTCTGCCAAAACTTCTGGGCATCCAAAATTATTAGAAACGTGAAGCTCGAATTAAGCAAGAATAAACAGCCAAAATTCTCAATTAACATTTTAAAAAAATTGGGATTAGATGAATTGAAATTCAACCACATTTTGTCAATCATCAGGACTTCCTTCATTTCAACATCTATAAGCATATGGACCATGCCAGCCTACTGTTAATTGGTCATAGCCTCAGTGTATGGAGTCTTCACATGGTATCGCCAGTGGAACCCTTGGCCATTGCAACTCCTATCAATCAGCCACCTCCATGAGCTCTCTTTGGGCATGGAGGAGTTCCACCTGCACAAAACCGCTAATTCAGAGATAGATGATACTTTACATATTTAAATAAAGTGTTGTAAGCAAAAGACTTCACTATTTGCATTACGCATGTAAAGACAAATCAGATTAATCGTATCCGTGAACAAGAAAGGTCCTTCTCGAATTGTAAGTTATGTTTAACGAATAAAGTTTTTAAAAAAGACTCAATTAGTCAACACATGTAATTTTATATAACATAATATGTTAATTTGAAATATTTTATAAACTTATGTGTTATTAGAATTAGACTTCTCACAGCAAGTTGTGAAGCACACCTACTCCAATTCAATAGATAATAGATTCACATATTAGCATGAATATATTCACTCACTTATATTGAAATAGTACAATCTTTACTAATACATGTATACATGATGATGATAAGAGCACAGCAGCTTCTGGCTTTTGTACATTCATAGTTCTTTGGAATAGACTCAATGCTTCTTCTCAATAGTATTGTCATTGGCTGTCACTGCAACACTTTTCTTCCTCCTCATTACATAATCTGTAAATGGGATCATCATTTGTACTGTGCTATTTTGTTCCAACAAGTAAAAACAAATCTAAACTGCTAAGGAAAATGATTATTTGGAGATCATGAGATGCTGTCTGGTGATGCAGGTTTTAGAAAAATAATGACGTAGAAAAAAAGAAGAAAAGACAAAAAATTGAATTTACACAACACTAGAAATTTTAAATTCAATAAGTGTTTGTTTTCTGTGTAGATGTGCCATTCTTGTGGATTGTGTTTGTTCCACATCCTACATCTATTTATTTGTAAAATTTAAACAGTGTTTACAAATGAAGATGATCTCAATAAAGATCAAAATGTTGGAATGATAAAGAACATGTTCTAAAACCTACCAGACTGTATTTCACGATCTCCAAATAATTATTGGCTAACGTTCACTAAACACTATACGTTTCTAGATGAGAAGAAGGGATATGAAAATGTTTAAAAAAAAGGAACTATGATAAATTTCAGTTCAAAAAATAAATATATACAAACAAAATGCCCTCAGGTTTAAACTGCTAATAAGTTACGTACATTTTATAAAGCTGTGTTGTGTTGTTTATAAGTTGTGCAATGTTTATTATCTACAATTTACACTTTCAGAGAAAGTCAGAAAGGCCTAACACAGTACGTTATTTATTTTACAATAATTTTCAAATAAAAAAATATATAAGTATTTTTTTTAATCAAGGGTTCGCATCAGCAGAGATCATATCAACCCTCGTGCCCCCCCCCTTCCGATAATAGATATTTTGGAGGTTAAAGATGTTGCTGTGTCTAGTTCTAGTGGACAGCATTGTAGTGGCAATCAATGTTATTTTTATACTTAATTCAATTATTTTATTTCAGGGTGATTCAGGTGGACCACTCCAGATAAAACTAACCGAACCTCATTGTATGTACAGTATAATTGGCATTACTTCTTTTGGAGATGACTGTGCAAAAAGAAGACCAGGAGTGTATACAAGAGTATCCAATTACATTGAATGGATTGAAAATATTGTTTGGCCTTAACACATTTATTTTGTTAACTAAGGGAGCTTATTTTCTAACATTGTGATTTACTTTTGTTTTGATTTTAATCTTAATTAAATTCTTGCCCATAATTAATTGTTAAATAATAATAAAGTAAAATTTATTTTTACTTAAGTGTTATGCAGTACTGAATTTCATAATCTCTTTAGACCTCCATAAGCAATTTACTTTAAAAATTGAATTTACTCAGTGTATAAATGTGTCTCAAATTCATTACCACAAGAAGATACAAAATTTCAAACATTTATTAAGTCTCTCTTGAAACAAGTTTATTTGATATCAACATAAAACTAGATACCACACAACCTTTTTAACAAAATAGGTTAAAACATAATTATGCAAGACTCAACTATCTAATCTATTTATATGTTGAAAACTCTGAAGGAAATGTACATCTAATGTCATTGAGAAAACTAATATACAGTTGTTTTTGTTTTTTTTTCAAAATGAACATTGAATTCAATCATTGGTATAAAATACAGAAATGTAAAAACTTTTTGAGTTAATGGGTGACCAAGAACATTAAAAACAGTAATCCTTTAACTTGAACGATTCCCAATTGTAAAAATGAAAGATTCCAAAATATACCAACTATAATTATTAATACTCGAAAACATGGATGGCTTAAATTTAATTTAGAAATATTAATAGAAATGATACACGTGAAAATAGGTAAAATTAGTCAAGGTCCCTTTAGTTCATCTTTAGCCTCTAAACAGGTCAACTTAATTCACTGAGTCACTGTTGGAGATGTAGATTGTCGAGCAACAATCTTTTACAGGTATCTTGTATATATTTCTTAAGAAATTGCCAGGCAACAAATGGTATCAAATAAACATATAAGTTTGCTATCACTTATTTGTGGTGAAGTATGGGATAAAAATTATTTTAATGACTGGAATGATTTAAGCATTAACCGGCCTCATGCATTTCTGTTATAAAATCAATATGGTTTTGAATGAGGCCAAATTAGTATTCACAAGGGCAATATAGGAGATATTTGATTCCATGTATCAATCGATCAAAAGATATCAATCAAGATTGTCCGTCATTACTCTGTTGATGGTACATTCATGTGTTTCCCAAAAGCCTGACACAGTCAACGCCAATAAATAATTAAGTTTTATATATATATATATATATATATATATATATATATATATTACGCAGGGCGGGCGACCAGGACCCGAGGGGTTAAAAGCCTGGGTTGGCCCTTACCCCATCCCTAAAAGGTCTGGGACCTGGTCGGCTCACGAGTCCTGCATAAACCTATTGGACTTATTAACAAACCCCAGGATTGTGGACCATTTTATCCTGGGGAGTGTTTTAGTTATGTCCTCTCCTTCGAAAGTGTCGAATCTTTCCCTAGCATACCTATCGCATTCAGCTAGGTAGTGTCGAGCCGTTTCTTCTTTTGTTTCGCAGAAGCGGCAGAAGGGATCTGGTAGGGTGCCCATTATGAAGATTGGCATGACATTGTTTGGGTACAAATGTATTAAAATGGTTTTTATCTTATTTAAAGGATAGGCACAGAAAATTGTTAGTGTGAAGTGTGGCCAGTCTTTTATTTCTGTACCCCTTCAGACGAATGGCATTTCAACAAATTTCTTGGATATTAGGTTTCTACTCTTTGCTTATGATCCCAACCAGTTTAAGAATATGATTCGACCACACCACTCTTCAAAACACCTCAATACTCTCAAAGTACGCATCACCTATGTACAATATTATTTTCAACTCAATCTTTTCCAAACTGATTTATAATTTTTATCTAAAGTTTGGTTGAAATGAAAAATTAGTATCTCGAACATTAATTTTTCATCTCACCCACACTACATAATAATTATAAATCAATTTAAATTATCACTGTGGTTAACTAGGACCAACTAAAAACATGTCTTATTTTTTGAATTTCATCACTTATACAAGATCTACAATCATCAAAATATGATTTTTGACCTGATTTTGGTTCAAAATGTCTCTAAATATGCCAAAAATAATTCTCCTCTTTTCACATCCCGTTCAATGCTTCTGATCAACTTCTCTCCTTGACCAATTCTGTGACTAAGGCAATACACGGTGTCCGCAAGGAGGAATACTCTCACCACTGTGGAACATAGTAGTGGACGACCTCATATGTAAACTAAATGAAAGTGGAATCTATACCCAAGGCTATGCAGATGACATCGTCATACTAGTCAGGGGAAAATTCGACTCAACATTAAAAGAGCTCACCCAAAGAGCACTAAATTTGGTGGAACAATGGTGTTCAAAACGGGGACTTAAAGCAAACCCCTCAAAAACCACCCTAATCGCCTTCACCAAAAAAAGAAAAATACAAGAATTACGATTCTATAACGAAACGTTGCCTTTAAAAACGAGGTTAAATACCTAGGAATAATCTTTGACAAAATATTAATCTGGAACCCTCACCTGCAACATACAATAGCAATTACCAAAATATCGCTCATAACCACAAGAAGAACCTTAGGCAAATCCTGGGGACTGAAACCAAAAATGGCCTATTGGCTGTACTCGGCTGTAATAAGACCCAGAATAACCTACAGTTCATTAATCTGGTGGAACAAAGCTCAACAAAAAGTAGCTACCCAAACATTAGGCAGCTTACAAAGACTAGCAAACCATCACAGGGGCGATGAGAACAACCCCTACAAATGCACTAGAAACCTTGCTAAACCTACTTCCACTAGAAATATTCATACAGGGAGAGGCTAGGAAAAGCTCATTCAGGCTCCAAAAACAATTAAATTGGAAAGGAACCAAACAATTCGGGCACACAACCATAATTAACAAAATCAGACACCCATTACTAGAAATGGGGACTGACTACATGGTCCCGGAAACAATCTTCACAACCTCCTACAAAATCTCAACAGACTACAAAGGAGAGGAAGAACACAGAAGAACATGGATGGCTTCAAAACAAATGAAGAGGCCTGATCAGGTGTCTTCTGTACAAGCTCAAAATATGAGCAGTCAAACTCATTAGGGAAGTACACCTCGGTCTTTCATGCAGAAATACATGCCATAATTGCTTGTGCCCTGGAAAATCTTAAAAGAGGTTACACTGACAAAAAAATCCTCATAAGATCAGACAGCCAAGCAGCTATTAAAGCACTGGCTTGCACAAGGATTACATCAAAATTAGTCAGTGAATGGATCCAAAATCTCCAAAACCTGGGGGAACACAACAAGGTAACGGTATCCTGGGTGCCAGGGCACACGGGAATTTTGGGTAAAGAAGAAGCAGACAGACTGACCAGAGGAGGATCCGCAAGACCATACATAGGCCCCGAACCTATCCTTGGAATATCAAAAACAAACATAGAATCCTCCATCGCAGAATGGATCCAAACAAAACAAAGAGAAAAGTGAATAAACTGTAGCAGTGCTAGACACAGTAAACTTATGATAAAACAACCCTCACCAAAACTAGCAAAAACACTACTACAATTGGAGAGGGCAAATCTCAGAGGAGTGGTAGGACTACTAACCGGCTACTGGCATCTGAGGAAACATCTATATTACATGGGCATATACAATGATGATCCCATTTGCAGACTATGTAATGAGGAGGAGGGAACAGCTGCTCATATCATCTTCGAATGCGAAGCAACGACACAATGGAGGTTCAATCTAACGCATAAAAATGACTCAGAGAACCACATTGAAACAATAGCAATCAATGACTTGATACTTCTGAGAAAAAGGATCGAGTCTATTGACTAAACCAAGGAGCTAGGAAGGTACAATAAGCCAGAAGGCTGCAATGCCTGGGGTACACAAACCCCGGCCCCTGGTATCCTTTCCCACCATACCATACCATATCAAGGCAATACATGTATATAATATTTTCAATCCCCTAAACACTGATGACTTTTTTTTATAGCTTTTTATACAATTTTCATCAACTTAATTTCACTGTATACTACAACTAGATTAATTAGACAATCAAACTTTCTAACATGCAACTCTTCTGACTTAGAATTTTTTTAAAAAAATTCTTACATCCAGTCTCAACGTAAATCTATATCTTATAAATACTACAGATATTTTACAGACAACTTAGAAAGCCATTTTCTTTTTAACATTAAACGAGTTCCTCCATTTGTGAATTGCATTTGTATGCTACAATGAACTAAAAGTTCTCATGTTTAGTCCTATTTAAGTTATTACTGAATGCTAAATTAGCATGAAAATTCTGTCTAAAAACAAATTGTGGATGACAACAAAGCTACAGCCCAACCACACTACAATTCAATAATTCCAACAAAGGAGAAAATTTAGTTACATAACATTCTAAAATGTTTTTTCTAGCATGCAACTTATGTTTTATCAAATTACAGCAAATTTTGGCTTTGCATGCATTTTTGCACATCATTTTAAAAATAAAATAAACCAGCGGTAATTACATGTAACACTGTCATAAAATGTTGGTAACAACAGTAAAGTTGATCAGATTACTTTTAAAGGAAGAATTAAACGAAAAGAAAGATAGCACTAAAAAGATTTATGTAAGTTATCGGATTTAGTTTGATTACAATGCTAAGATGCAGGTGGCATTCCCAGAATTGCAATCAGCACTCTCTCCCACCAGGGAAACTTAATTGTTTATACTGTAGGATGTAAGAAACTAAGAACATTCCTTACCTAGAAGCCATTGAAGGTACATCACTGTAATTGGTAAACTTAATTCAACTTTGTCAATTGTATTTCGCAAATAAAGTATTTAAAAAGGAATCAACTAGCGAAGTTGACTTAATTTGTATGTTTCAACATACCAACAGCCGACAGACACGACGTATCTGCTGCAGAATCCGAACCGAGAGCAAACAATGCCGTCAAACAAAGCATCAGTCGTGGAACTCCGCGCCAATTGGAGCCTCGTCCGTGCACCTCAACGATGTCATGCGGTTTTAATTTTACGTACCATTACTATTCACAATTCACATTCCGGAAAATTGCAAAATTACCCTTCTCTGGGTACAAGGTAGAGCGGCAACGAACAGGCCGAAGAAAGTACAATTAGGAACTCCCTGAACTCCTTTATGGCTTACGAAACTTCCAAAAACGCGGAACAATGGATTAATGTGCAAAGGCCTCTGTAGGCTGATTACTGATATTCCTATTTCCTAACCTAGGGGAGGAAAAGCCAGGGCTTGAAGGATGTACATAGGAGCTCTTAAAAAAATGTTAGGGTCTAGTGAAAAGCTTAAAAAGTGGAGATGCACAATAGATCAACACTAATGCCGGTCGCGGTGCATGGGTCTTAGGGCGGCTCCTATATAATCTAATTTAATCTACCATGGCACTATGCAGTATGCACTATATGCAAGTTATCTAACTACCACACACTACACAGTACACAGATTGAAAACTAAATTAAATAAAATATAAGCCAAGGACTCAAAGTATATTTTAAAAAAAGTATATCAATTTCTATTGTGTTAAAAATGTGTACATAAAAACGATATAATGTAAATCACAATTGCACATCTCAATTATATTTTTAAAATATGCGTATTAAATAATTTCGTTTATGCGGTAGTTTTAAATATGTTATTTCTTTCAAAAATATTTTCTAACAAATAAAAAACAATAATCCATCCAATGTTTCTATTTTTCAAATCAATTATTGTAAAAACTAGTCATTCTCGCACCATTAAACAGGTTTCATCATCTTGACCTTTTACTAATTATCCAATTTTTATCAGTAGCGACATGGGAGAAACGAACACTTTTGACGTTTGAAATGTTATCATTTCATTAATAACTGAGTTGTACTCAACATCAATAGTGTTTAGTATTGTTTATTTTTGAATTTGTTAAACCTTTGCGAAAACAGGCGAGATTTCTTATTGTGGTTAGTATTTTTCTTTACACATATTTCCAAATTATTTAAGCGTGGGCATTCGATGTGAAAAAATGTTTATACAGAAACTATTCAATTGACCGTAAATGTAAATTATATATAGCTTGTATACGTCAATTTTCTTTGCATGAGTTCTTTTTACTTTTTAAGCATGGAGTGAAGATGCATATTTTATAGCATTTGTATGCTTTTCTTTGGTGGGAACCTCAACAAAGCACACACACTGATTAATTAACGTATTTTTATTTGTCAGTTTCGTTAAAGATCATGTATCTTTATGGGGAGTTTTATTGAGTTAAAATGGGGAGAAAATGTTTGAATTTGAAAAAGGCAAAGCGCACAGGTTGGTTTTTAATGATGACCGAATGCAAGCTTTTGTCAGAAAATAACCCACACTCGGCAACACGAGTTATCACATAAACACTGAACATACCTACACAAGTGTTTCAACACATCAAAGTGTATACTGTACACATTGGAGTGATTAACGTTAGCAAATGATTCAAAATGACCTGCATTGCCCAACTAACAAAAGGCTAAGTTTTCCTACAAGATGTGTTTCGGTGCGTCTCTGTGATACATCAAAATTGTTGGAGCTTAGCTACCATATTTAGGAAAGAATCAAATTACCATTTCTTCACCACCACCATTCCTTAAAAAAATCTCTCGCAATGTTAAAACATGTAAAAAAATGATTTAAGTAGTCTTAAAACATTGAACTGATCTAAAAAATGGGAATCTTGGATTGGAAATGTCCATGTATGTTTATGTCAATGTGTGAATTTCATACAAAATAATAAACAGTTTTTGTGGTTTTAGGTATGATAGGAGCAGGATTTTCTAAAGTTGCAATAGCCAGTCAGTTTGTGCTGCTCACTAAATCAAGGTAATGTTGTGTTTAAACCTACAATTCCATAGTTTTGCATCAACATATTGACAAAAATAGGATTTTTTCCTTCAAAGTACATTTTTAATTAATTTTAATATATTCAAATCATATTTTATATTCATATATAAGATGCTAAATACAGTTTATATTTACGGTATATCATATATATATAAGTTATATACGAGTATAAACATTGTGCGAAATAAATAATGTGATGACAATGCTAGGATGCAGGTGTTGCTCCTAGAATTGTCATCAGCACTCTCTCCCACTCTAGAAATGTTATAACAATTTTAATTTTAATAAACGTTAGTCTTAAGCCAGATTTTCCCGAACGCATATCGAAGAGATTTGTCTTAGATTCATAAAGTTCTGAATGTATATCAGATTATTTGTAATTTCTTTGAATAAAAGTTTTTAAAAACTCATTCGACCAAAGAAGTTATTTAACTGGCGCAGTCGGTACTGGACATTGTCGAAAGTTATTATTTAGTAACTTTCCGTTTCAACGGTTAATCGGCATCGAACTTCCAGACTCTCGGAACCAGCGAACATGGTTGTACGAGCTCTCTTTTTTATGTAAGGAACATTTAAAATAATCTAATTTAAATTTGTAACACCATTAACATTTTATTAAAAAACGATACCGATATAAAAAAGAAATTAAATAATTATTTTAAAATTATCAATTATGAAGGCAGTGTAATAAGCGACAAATTAAATGCTTTAATTGTACATAGAAAATTGAGAGTAAAAAGAGGAATAATAAACGGTATAGGATCCATTGTAAAATTCATAACAGGTAACTTAGACGCCTATGATGGTGAAAAATATGAAAAAATGTTAGCAGATGTAAAAAATAGTGTAAATAACATTAATTATCAATTAAATAACCAATACTCTGTAAACAATATGTTAATTAAAAATTATAAAGACTTGATTAAGGAAATAAATATTAATAATGTAGAATTAAAAAATAAATTTGTAGATCTTAATAATATCATTAAGAATAATAATAAGGAGATTTATGTATTAGAATTAGAAAATATGCTTAACCAACTTGTTCTATTATTTGAATTAATAATCTCTGATATGCTAAGGGAAATAGAAAATTCTATTGTATTCTGTAATCTAGGGAGACTACATCCCAGTATAATAAAACCTAGAGATATGTTTAATGAATTAAATAAATTATTAAAACATTACCCCAGTGGATTTCCGTTTGAACTAAAACTAGAGAATATCTTAAAAATTGAATCAATGGTACAAACTAAATGTAAATATCATAAAAATGAAGTTGTGTACTATCTGTCACTACCTATAACACAACAAACAGATTATGACCTGTATTGTCTCCTTTCTATTCCATCCTATCATAAAAACAAATTTATAACTGTGCTGGCAGAATACAAATACTTTTCAAAGTCTAAGGACAATTTGATCATTCAACCACTGAGAACACTGTGCCCTGAAATCAACGGACTCTACATTTGCTCCACCGAGGAGGAGGTCCATCAAGAAACACCTTGCGGCAAAAACATATTGCTTCAAGAAAACATGGAACACTGCCAGATTGCCGACATCAAAATAGCCAACAATTTACTGCAACGAATTCCAGAAATCAACCAATACCTAGCAATTTTTGAGGAACCGGACACGGTCACAGTAGAAACCGCAGCTGGCCGAGAAACGCATAAATTGAAAGGTTTGTTCCTTATAAATGCGGAAGACGGTGAGCTATTCTACAGGAACAAGAAGATTAGCTTACAGACCAGAACTTCTGGACAACCGCACTGGCTGAGTGGCTTATCGTTCCCAATGGAAAAAATGCAGAACCTGAACATCACCGTTCATCTACAAAAGTTGGGAATGGACATGCCAACGTTCACCCACAACATTCAAGAAACACCAGTGGTGCACATCAACCCCAGCCTTTGGACTATCATCCTGTACATAATCCTACCCGTCATAATAATTATCATAACCATCATTTTGTATAGACATAAGAAAAGCATGTTAGCCTTAAGTAACCACAGGTGTGGTTCATTACAAATGTAAAAAGATACCTTAACATACAATAAGTTAGTTCAAATTTATAATTGTAATTTTTCCTTTTTACGAGCTTCCAGGGAAGCTCTCTCTAAGGGGGGAGGAGTTATATACGAGTATAAACATTGTGCGAAATAAATAATGTAATGACAATGCTAGGATGCAGGTGTTGCTCCTAGAATTGTCATCAGCACTCTCTCCCACTCTAGAAATGTTATAACAATTTTAATTTTAATAAACGTTAGTCTTAAGCCAGATTTTCCCGAACGCATATCGAAGAGATTTGTCTTAGATTCATAAAGTTCTGAATGTATATCAGATTATTTGTAATTTCTTTGAATAAAAGTTTTTAAAAACTCATTCGACCAAAGAAGTTATTTAACTTATATATATATATAAGTTAAATAACTTCAAGTGCGGATTCCTTTTTTAAAAAACTTTATTTGAAGTTACAAGTTAACCTAATTTAATGATGTACTCTCATCAAACTCTAGGCAAGGAATCGTCATTAACAATACAGAATTAAATAAGTACGACCCTGGGGAGGGAGAAGGTGCTGACTACAATACTAGGAATGACACCTGCATCTAGGCGTTGTAAACAGATAATTTCACATAACTCCTCCCCTCATAGATGAACCCTGGGGTTCTAAATTTACTTCACTTTCTATATCAACATTATTTTTCATAAAATTTGAGAGTACATATCTTTCTAGTTTCTTATAGCTAATTATACAACATATAATGGTTACAATGAATATAAAATACAGTATACATGTCCATATGTTAGGATACGTTAACATATTAGTGGGGATATTTATTGCGTTAAAGGTGTTTGGCGAAATCTTCTTTAAGTTGAAGTTCCGTAGTTTTATGGTAATCCCTGAAGATTGCTTCGGTGAAATTAATAAGTTGACGTTTTGCATCAAGGTAGGTTTCCCATACGTGTACGATTCGAAGATTAGTGGCTTGTTTTTGTACATAATTTCTTCATTCTTAGCCTTAATGAGAAATATTCCTTCCATGGCTTTAGTTTCGATGAAGTTATGTTGTAATATCTTGATTTTATCCGGGATTGTGAATATTGCCAGAAATTGGTTGATTTCCGGAATAAAGACAAGTTGATTATCCTGAATTGTGAGTCCACTAAATGTGCAACGTGTAGTGTTTCCAGCCAACAGGAGTTCTTCTGTACAGGAATCTTGATGAGTGGATATTAATCTTTTTGAACATTGGTATACCTTGTGCTTTAAACAACCTCCATTAAGAGTTATAATTTTATTATTTTTCGATTTTAACACATAATATGAATCTGGAATTATAGTGACAAATTCTTTTTTATATTTTCTCGGAATGGGATAAAAGTTAAATAATTCAAACATTTCCTCGGAAAATAAAGGCAGTTGGAGGAAATAAGTTATCCTAAGATCATTATCGATCGTACAATGCATTCTTAACATATTTTCGAAATTTAGTAAGTTTTCAAATGTTACTTCTAGTAAGAGGCGAGGTTTTAAATAATGTTCTAATCGTTTTAATTCTTTAAATAAATTGTGACTAGTCATTATACTTGGGTGCATGACTTGTAGTTTACAGAATGTTAAGGAGTTTTCAATGTCCTGAAGAGTATTCAAGAGCAACTCATATAGTATCTGAATTTGGTGAAAAGCATCTTTGATTTCAGTTATTTCTGCTTGGTATTTTATTTTCCGTCCTATTAAATTTATTTTGTATTCCAATTCTTCGCCGTTTGTCTGAAGTGTTTGAATGGTTTCATTGAAATTTATAATTAATTCTTTATTTACAGAGTACATAGATTTGATTTGATTTTCAATATTTATTTGGTTGTCTTTAATGTGGTTGATAAAATTGTCAAAGTTTTCCTTGTCTGTATTGTCTAGGTTTCCTGATATGAATTTGATAACTGATCCAAGTCCATTAATAAGTCCTCGACGTTGTCGGTTGGTTCTGTGCACACTTATATGGTCAATTTTTTCGTCGATGAGTGTTTTGGAATAATTGATTAGGTTACGAAATGGTAGTGTTTCTTCTAGGATTGTTTTGTTGTATTTTATGTGTCTTGTGATTTTGATATATTGGTTATTTAAGATGTCTACTTCAGAGATTAATTCTTTTAAATCGTAATAATGGATCATCGTGTGTTCCGAGATTTGTAATCTTGCTGATCCTAAGTTAATCGGCAGAATTCCGTTACTGTGCGTCATGTCTTTTATCTCGTAAGCGAAGCTGAGTTTGAGCATCACGAAGGTCCTGCAACATCATTGTTTTTATTGTTAAATTGATAAGGGAACTGTCTTGGACGTTTTACATTAGATAAATGGATGTTTGGTTTCGTGTTATAATGCGATTTTTCTATTTGAGCTGTTTTTAAAATGGGGTTTTTTGATTTTATTTTTTCTCTTTTAAATCGGGGTTTCAACTTATTCTGTTTTTGCTTGTTTTTAACATAAACTATGTCTGGTATATCTGGTAATTCTGTTCTTGTCAAGTTTCTCTTACCAATAGCATCTTCTTTACTGGTCAAATTATTTTCATTAATTGGTAAATGGTTTTTACTTTTTCTTTATGAGTATTTATATAGTTGTTAACCAATTGGGTTTCTAAATCTATGTGCAGTGGTGATTTTCGTTCTATGTGGCCGTTAATAATTTCTATGGGTTTTAGTTTGGTGACGGAATGAATTGAGTTATTGTATGCCAAAATAGAAAAGTTAACTTTGGTTTTGATTGTACTACCTTCAAAATTTGGATTATTATTTAGGAGTCGGATGTGTTCGATTAGAGTTGAGTGGAAACGTTCGATCACTCCATTTGACTCGGGGTGTTGTGATGAGATGAAGTGACTTTCGATTTTGTGTAATTTTAGCAATTCTTTGACCAAAGAATTGTTAAATTCTACCCCATTGTCGGCTATGATTTGTTTTGGGATGTCATGCCTACAGAAGAATTTTACAAGTTTGTTTACCACTTCAATGGCTTGTCCCGATTTTAGGTGATATGCTTCCGCATATTTAGAAAATGGGTCGATGATTGTCAAAAATTTTGAATTTTCTAGTGTGATGGTATCTACGTGAATGAATTCAAATGGTTTCGTGGGTGTTGGGGTGATGTTGTATTTTAGTTGCAGAGGGTGTCGATCATATTTATTAATTAAACAATTTTCGCATTGGTTTATGTACGTTTGAATTGACTTTCTTTGGTTTGGCCAGTAGTAGATTTCTTTGATCCTATTGTGTACTTCGTCTACACCTCGGTGATTTGATTTCCCCAAATGATAGTTTGATATTATTTCTCGAATGTCTTCCTCAGACTCTACATCAATTAATTTTGTAGTGTATCTGCTAAAAGAGATTTCAGAATGTTTGAAATATTTGGAGATTGTAGAGCAAAACGTTTCGTAGTTGTTGTTTTCGAAGAATAGTCCATATTTAGTTTTTGGGGTGATAAATGTTTTTATGAATTTAATTACATCGGTATCAAATTCATTTCTTGAGAATTGTACTAGAAGTCGTGTCTTCGTATTATTGTGTAATTTGGATATTTTTGGTTCCGCGGGTCCGTATTCCACCTCTGATATGATGATTTGATTTGTTAGTGGGTTAATCGGTCCCTCTATTATAGGTATTGTGATCACGGTATTGCCATCGGCGTTGGAATGAATAGTAGCGTCATCGTCGAATGGGTCATTTGGTTCGTCTGGGTCGATATTTGCTATTGTAGATTCGTTTTCTCTAATTTCGTTAATTGTCTGTTCCAATTCGCCGTCGGTTAGTTCAAAGTCGCTCAGATTTTCTTCTCGTAATTCGGGAAATAGATCATAAAAGTCATGCAACAAGTCTTCGACACTTTTATCATTCAAGTCGTCAAATTCGGAGGTTTCATTGGCGTTAATTTCCACTCTTGACAATGTGTCCGCGATTACGTTTTCAGATCCTTTTTTATATTTGATATCAAAATTGAACTCGCCTAATTTTAATCTCCACCTCAATAACTTTGAGTTTGGTTCTCTCATAGAGAATAACCATTGTAACGGGCGGTGATCACTTAGGATTTGAAATTTTCTACCATAAAGGTATGGCCTAAAGTATTTGGTAGCCCAGACGATCGCAAGCAATTCTTTTTCAATTGTTGATAGTTTCGTTTCCGATTCACACAACGTACGGCTTGCGTATGCGATTGGTAGGTCTCTACCATCGAAATTCTGGCTTAGGACAGCTCCTAATGCGACATTGCTGGCGTCCGTTGTTAGGGAAAAAGGTTTCGAATAGTCCGGGTATTTAAGGATCGGTTCGTTTATCAATATATGTTTGCATTTCTCAAAACATTCCTTGTATTCCAATTCATTGGCGTTTATGGTGGCTCCCTTTTTTAGTTTACGCGTTAGTGGTTTTGTTAATTCGGCGAAATTGGCGATAAATTTTCTGTAATAACCGAGGAGTCCTAGGAACCCTTTGAGTTGTTTGGCTGTTCTGGGGATTGGAAACTTTTCAATAGCGCGTATTTTATCGGGGTTAGGTTTCACGCCTTCAGGAGTTACAATATGGCCCAAATAAGCCACTTCCTTTTTAAAAAATTCCGTCTTGTCTAATTGAATTTTTAGATTTGCCTCTTTTAAGCGGGTTAAAACTCTTCTTATGTCGTCTACATGTTCTTGTAGACTAGTGCTATATATAATTACATCATCGAGATAGACTTGACAATTTTTCACTCCTGACAGTACATTGTTCATTACCCGTTGGAATGTTCGCGGGCTATTTTTCAATCCGAACGGCATTCTGAGAAACTCAAAATGACCATTGTCCGTAGAGAAAGCCGTTTTGGGGATGCTTTCCGGTTCAAGTTCTACTTGATGGAAACCCGACGTTAAGTCTAACACGGTGAAGTATTGACTACGTCCCAATTTGTCTAACAATTCCGTGATATTCGGTATAGGATATACGTCGTCGATGGTCTTCTCATTCAATTTTCTGTAATCGATGACTAGTCTCCATTTCTTTCGTTTTGAAGCATCTAGTTTTTTGGGTACTATCCATACTGGAGAATTCCATGGGGAGTGCGAATTTTGGATGATTTTTTGACTAAGCATTTCGTTAATTTGTTTTTCTACTTCGTGTTTGTGAATTTCAGGGTATCTGTATGACCTAGTGTAAACCGGTATTTCGTCTGTGGTTCTGATATGATGTTTAATTTTATTTGTAAATGAGAGTGCTTTACCGTTTGTGTGAAATATTTCGTTGAACTCTTTAATAATTTTCTTTGTTGCTGCTTTCTCCTCAAAATTCATGTGGTCGGTTCTAACTAGATTAACCGTGGGTTCCGTCATTTGGCTCACAGATGTTGGAGTGTGAGAAGTTTCAAAATTTTCTAAATTTTCTACAGAATGTGGGTTTTGAATTTCCTCTTTTCTGGTGTTTCTAGTTTTAACCATTGTTTTTGCATTTCTGTTTATTATGTTGTGGTTCGATTTAGGTATTTGATAATAGAGAATTTTAATTTTCTGATGAGGAGTGCTAAGTGTGTTTGTTCTGAAGTCTATGTGGGCGTGCAACTTTTGTAGATTGTCGAGCCCGATTAAAATATCGAAGTAATCATGAAAATGAAACACATTGAATTCTAGGAAGAGAGAATCAAAGTTGAATAATTCGGAGCAATTTAGGACAGTGCTGTATTTTTCCAAAGATGTTCCATGGGCTGTTTGGATTGTGAATGGTTTGAATTTAAATTTTGCGTTAAAATATGTTTTAGCAATATTTGGTTTGATAAATGATTTCGTACTACCTGTATCTACAAGGATTTTTAAATTATTATTCGGGAATAAAATATACGGTAGTATGCTTTCGGTAGTATTGTTTAGGTGATATTCTGGTATTTTTCTCCGCCCTCTAAAAAATGGTTCTGACTTAGTTCTTGGGTTTCTATATCTCCCGAAAAAGTTTCTGTTAAATCATATTCAAAGTCATTTTGAGACTCGTGATCTTCAAAATTTTCCGTAGTTGCAACGTTATTTAACCCTTCTAATTTATACTTATTTTGTCCAGAGGAGTTATTAAAATTATGAGTGTTTCGATTGAATATGGGAGTTCGTTGAGTACCACGGGTGGAAATGCTCATGGGTGTTGGGTGTATGTTTTGCCCGTTGTGAATCTGTTGTTTGGGTGCAAACGTGTTTTGTTGGTAATAAGTCTGTTGGGAATTTCCTGGTTCTTTTGTGAAATTTTTAAATTGAGGTGTCGCCCCGTAATTTGAGAATCGTTGATTACCGGGTGATTTATTAATAAATTGAGGTCTTGTTGTGAAATTATGCTGTTTTAGGTACTGATAATCGTTGTGAAGGAGACTTCCGACTTCAGGCAGAGTTTTCGGGTTTCTATTAGCTAAGTTACTTCTGAATGGTTCGTTCAGTTTCCCAATGAAATTGTGAACAACCCATTTTTCGACTACCTCGCTGACCGCTTCTTGCTGTTGGTCATTGTAGTTTTCTAGTCCGAGTGTGCCTTTAAATTCAAAGAATCTGTCTTGTGTCTCTTCGTATAATTTGTACGCATTTTTTGTTTGTAATCTCGAGATTTCATCCATTATTGTCTCTAGGTTAGATGTCTGTCTGAAACTATTCAGCAAATGATTTTTCATGTCATGCCAAGTGTGAAATGTGTGGTTTTTCGTCTGTTCCCTAGCCTTCCCTATTAATTTCGATTTTATACCTAAGAAGGCAACTGCTTTTTCATATTCGGTTAGGTCAGGGTTCAGCGTACCAAAAAGAACTTGAATTTCATTTACAGCAGAAATGAAACTATTTAGATGGTTTGGATTACCATCAAAGGTGGGAATTTGATTTAAACCAAAATTTAGCTCTTGAATCCTATTCAAAGCCATTTTACAATTTTAGTTCTTTTCTAATATTTAAATATACAAATTTTGTAAAAAAATTATTATTATTTTTAAGTTTTATGATTTTTTATTATTATTATTTTTAAGTTTTATGATTTCTATTATTATTTTATTATTATTCTTGTTAATATTATTTTTATTTATTATTTTTATTATTTTACTCAGTTTAACAAACACCTATATTTTACACTCAATGTTTGTGTATATTTGGAAATAAACTAACAAATCGAAAGATAATAAAATTTTCAGAACTTACAGTATTACTTCAAGGTATACCATGTCCCTTTCGAATTGCAGATGATGTTCGGTCGGCAAGTTAACTGTAGAAACAGATGATCTTCAATGTCCTCTTGAGATCCTTTGCCGTCCTACCGACTGCGCCAGTTAAATAACTTCAAGTGCGGATTCCTTTTTTAAAAAACTTTATTT
>CM077104.1:35536017-35554422 GCA_039619505.1 Cimex hemipterus | reverse complement strand
AAAAAAAAAAAAAAAAAAAAAAAAAAAAAAAAAAAAAAAAAAAACTAAAGAGTTTAATAAATTACTATGTCCATCATGCCTAGAAGTATCATATGATTTTCTTAAAGAATTTAACTCGGCGAATTTCATTTAACAGCATGCAAATTCGCATGATGGACATAGTAATGTATTAAACTCTTTAGTTTTTTTTGTGCCATTCAAAAAATCAAATAGACAATTGAGTTCCAAATAAAAGTTGCCCAAGAAGAAGACAAATCAGAAGGCAAAAGTCAAATACATTCTCCATTGATTGCTATAACTAATTATGCAAAATTAAGATTTCTGCTAAGAATAACACATGTTAAATTCATTCAAAACATAAATTTACATACATGTTAAGTTAATTTATGTAATATTTATCATTGTAAGATAATGGATTATTAATATCAATTACCTAGTTTTAGCAAATTTCCAATTATTAATCTTCATTTTAGTTCATATTTTACATTGTAAATACTGTATTGGGTATCCAATTGGAAAATTGAGTTGAATGTTTCCAAACACGAGCACCAATATAGCTGTTCTACTGTTTTTGTAGCAGTACTTTGTACCTTTTTGAATTATGTATGTAATGATGGAGTAGAACTATAAAGGATTTGTTATATAGTGTACAAATATAATGAAAGACAAACGTTATGAAAATGCCAGATATGTACGACATCTCTAACAAGTTTGATAATACTCTTGGTGATGAGCCTATTTGTATAGATAAGTTGTCAAAGTTTTAGATGGCAACTGATTTAACAGAATATAGAATGGAATAAGAAAGGGGGGAATTGAAATCATAGTCCTGAGGTATTGGCAGGAAGGCAGACTGGTGCATATTCCTGGACAGTAGACAGATGGTGGGTGGAGTAGGGTGAGTTGCAGAAGTCTGGAAAACTTGTAAAAATGTCTGAAAACTCATCAAATTTGAGAGGCATGTGGATGTTCACACACACATGCATGCATGCAATTCAGCATCTTTTTCTAATGTCAAAGTGAGAAGGCTAAACATGATAGTGTATCCTGGGTCTCTTCATCGCTTGCGTCTCAGTCTCCCAATTTTTTGTTTAATTCTTACCCATGGGGGGGGGGTTGAGTTAGTAAAATTAAACAAATGGAAGAAACAAATTCATAGATTGTTTAATAAGGGAGATAAACGAATTAAAAAAAAACTATACTGACGACAAAACTATAATTTATATTGATTAAACGTTAACAGCAATGATTTCTCACCTGCTGCATGACCTCACACCGTTCTATTATAAGTTGATATTTTTTCCTATAAACGTCAGTCTCTTCGGCCGATTCTTCTTCAGACTCGTCAGAGAACATAGTCACAGAAAGCAAAACGACGTTTGATGAAGATAAACATAACCTTCCTCAGTTCGCTTCGTTTATAAACCGGTTATCTTGGTATGGCTGGGGTGCTAGGAGTAAATTTATCCTGTGCCTTACCCCACATACTTCCCATTATGAAAATTAAATAAAGAAATTTGAAAAAAGCTATAAATTTGTTCAGGTTTCTAGAAAAAAGTTTTGTTAATTCCGCTTACATACATATGTAGAAAGATACGTTGTGTCTATTGATATTTTGATAAAGAAAGGCGAAATAACTGATTTTTGAAAAATGGATACGTCGTATAGAAATGCAAAATGAATAAGATAATGTGCAAACATTTTTACTCGTGAAATTTGCGAAGCCACTGCAGACTAACTGAGGGGAAAGAGTAATGTTTTGAAATCCCGGTTTATATTGATCTGTTATTGAAAACGAATAGACAACAAGCTTCGGGGACGGAAATTGCAAGGTAATTGGTTATTTACAGTTATTAGCTTTATGTTGATGTTGCACTAGCAGTAAAAGTAAGAGTTAAGTGCCTCTCTATCCTGCAATTGTTTAGGTTCAAATAGTATTGTCCTGATAGTTGATAAATATACCAACTAGGGACGGATGCCTCGACTGATTAGCATGTTGAATAGTGAAAAAACTCAATTTTAGTTTGGGTGTATTCATTGTTACAATCTAGGTGGGGTTACAGTCATTGGAAATAATGGGATGAGTGTCTTGTAAGAAATTTGAAATCACTTAATTAAAAACTTAAGTATGTAAATTTGTACAGATTGTTTAAGACTGTTTTGCCCTGATGAAACCTAAAGTAGGGCAAAAGCCTGACTCATACATCAAACATTTTAGTTTGTGAATTAAATGGTAGATATACGGAATTTGTATATGTATGCTTATCTATTTTTTCTCGAGGGCATTTCATCTACGAAGTATAAACATATATATGCACCAGTGTCGGTGCTTTTGAAAAAAGCTCATGGCCCCCAGTCATACGTCGACTGTTAAGGCATGACACAGCGACTCATCCTTGCAAGTTAAAGGCCCCGGGTTTGAATCCAGTCGTCCTGAATTCGAAACCGGACCTTTACAGTGATGAATCGCCGTGCCCTCGGCCTTACCGTAGCGGTCACAGATCTTTTATCTTTTAAATATTTGTATTTCCGTTTTCTAAATTCCATAAGGATGTAAAATTTCATTAATTACCTCGATATTTTACGCATGAGTTATAATTATAATCCAAAAGTCTCTATGATTTACAATAGAATATTTTAGCCTGATCCAAACATAAAATCGTTTTTTCTAATTAATAGACCTCTTCAAATCTAATTCAAAATTAGAAGATAAACTTAGTTCTTAGAAAAGCCATTCATTTCGGTTAACTAAACAGCTTTAGAAAAAATGAAAAAATCTTATAATGTGTGGTAATTAGTGACCGTTAATCGATATTTATTTAGAAATCGTGAGATGCAGTTTGGTGTGATGTAGGTTTCAGCAAAACATTTTCTTTAACGAGCCAACGTTGCGATCTTTATTGAGACATCTTCAGGGCTCAAAGTGTTTGTCTTCTGTGTAATTGTGCCATTCTTGCGTGTCGTCTTATAAGTTGTTTGGAAAAAATCCAGAAGATTCAGCCATGTGCGAAAGGGGTCGAGTCAGTTAGTAGGCAATTGGCACGCAATTCCTTCCATTGACTTGAACCATTGAGTTTAATTCCTTTCCGTGGTTCTTTCTTTGTGTGGAACACAATGGCCCAATCAGTTTATGGTCTCTCGTCTCTGTCTCTCCCCGTCCAACTTGAAAAACACGATCTATAACCCCTATGCCAGAACAACTTTTATATGAATCCCTAACTTTTCGTATGATATGAAGTTCAAAGATGATATGGATTTGGGGAAATAATAGTCAAGGGAAGAGGGATTTGGTGAATTGATACTTCAACTTCGTATAGACATCGATTTTTTTTTATCAGGGTATTAATGATCAGGAACAACTTTTTTTAACACCGAACTCGCGAAAGATTCTCAATAGTTTTTTCTGGGGTCGAGAATAGATCATACTAATGAGGAGGTTTTATACATAAAAAATTAAAAATTCATATTTTCAAATATTAATTTAATATTACTTAGTGGATATGATTATTAGTTTTGTCACAACCCTTGTGTCCAATGGGTTAATTCCAAGAAGTGGAGAAAAATACGGCTCTATAGAAAAATCATCAATTTCAACTATTTATTTGCCGAAGAACTGGCAGTAATTAAAGGCTGAAACTTTGCCCAGATCTCTTTACCGCTGTTCCGAACAGTTCATAAAATGATATTGGTATTAAATTCATACTTATATATTTAATCTGGTTTTTATTTTTTTATCGTGGAATAAAACAATATATTTTACCTACAAATGTTGCCAATATTTTTGTAACTCTTCTTGCTGTATGACATTGTGTCATTAACTTTTGTTCAAAAAAGTTAAAATTAGGAAGTCTGAATTTTAAGCAAGTAACGGCTAATGGCTATAAAACATAGAAATTTATTATTAGTCTTAGAGATGATAAGTTGAAAAGTTAGGTTAGTGTAGGATGTTAATGAATCACCTTGCTGCCAAAACCGGATATAGTTCCGTAATAAAATCCATTTTACTCCCAGATCAGTCTGGTTTGGCAGATAGACGTTATTTCATTTCCACTTCAGATGTGCTTATGATTTGAAATTAGAAAGAATTTGGTCTTAGCCATGTTCACACCATCCAATGTATCAGGGCTTATTTTAAGATTAATGAAGGTTTTTAGTTGAGATAAAAATGTCAGTGGCACGAGCGGGATTCGAAACCATGATCTTCGGCTAGATTCGCCACTGCTCAAAGAGAAAGAGTTATCGTGACCTCGATCCACTTGGAATCAACTTCCTTTCTCAACCCCACCTTTTGAGTTTTCCCTCCTTTTTGCCATTTTTCATATTTGTCTTCATTTATAGCCGAGAATCCAATCCGATTTATACATTTGAAAATTGTAATATATTAATTGGTCAATCGGACCACGAAATTAGTGAATTTAACTTATTTTTTAAGTTTTAATTTTTTCTAAAAAAATTGTCCAACAGGGACTAAAGCTGACAAATTATAGCAAAAGTAAATCTAAAAATTTATAATGGTGGAGAGATTTCATGTTTCATTTTGCACTCCGACATCCTGTTAAATTTTGGATTCGTGAAGTACATTAATGTTTGCACATTGTTAGTTTCTTTTATTATTTTTTGAAAACTTCATTTTGCAAAAAATAAAAGGTACGTTGAACAAAATCAAGCTGAACTAGAGATAGTAATATAAATGCATACAGACAGTACTGGTATTAATTTAAAACAATAAATGTATTAAATAACTATTGATATAGTTATACCTATATTGAAATAGGTTTTGTGTGATTTCTATTCACACTTTACTCCTTTAAGAGAGATGGATGTCTAAGCCGATTTAATGGATTTCGGCAAGGGATGTGTATTGATCTTGCCGGCGCTTCTGGGTCGGCGCCGGGGTGGGAAGGTACCACTACCACTCACTCTCACTATCGCCTCCATTCTTACTTGGAATCTGGTATCCGGTCCGCCATACCGAAGTCCCATCAATTTCATTTGTATTGCATGAATGAACGTAGAAAAAATGGGAAACCTGGTTCTGAGCTGAACAGTCGTGTTTTACTTAGTATGTAATTGAATGAATGATTTTTACAGAGAATATTTATTATGAATATTTATTGCAGTCATAATTTAAATTGTTTTCTACAATTGACTTCTAGTCTTCTCTTTATTATTTTTTAACATCACTTAATCATCTTGAATTTTTATGCTCAGATGAATGTACATCATACTAGCAAAATTTTCTGCATTTAAGTGTCGTCTTCTTGCAAAACGGAATCGCTGATTTTTATGATATGAAATATTTACACTAGTCATTTCGGATACTTCCATAAATATTTTGTTTGACAATCTTAAAATTACTATACACATACAAAGCAGGTGCATTACTTCCACTTTAATAAATAGTATTTTATAGAGTTCACAAAATTTGAACCATATATTATAATGAGCGTTCTTTTAACTTGTAAGATTTTTATCGCATCTATTTCAGCTCACCATAAACCTCCTCTATAGTTGACCATACCTGAAAAAGTGTTTTTTTTTTTTGTTTTTTTTTTTTTAAATGAGTAGTCAGATAGATTTTTGGCATGAAGATGACCCCAGATGTCTATACTCTTTCACAACTTCCATTCGTTGAGCCTGTAATGACCTTTAAGTTGTGTTGTCGTCTTTATTCAAAATAAATAATTTTTAATTTAATTTAATTTCTAATGCTCAAATCTGCACAATCAGAAGCAGTTTTTGTTTTTACTGACGGATCCAGATCTGATGATGGAACTGGATCTGCTGTTGTTTGTGAGTCACGAGTATATCGTTTCCGCTTACATCACCATTGCTCTAGTTTTACTGCTGAACCCCTAGCTATACTCCAAGCAATTAACATCATTAATGTGTCCCGTACCACCCTAATCTTTTGTTCTGAATCTCTTTCAGCACTCACCACACTAAAAACACATTTTCCTTAAACCCAGACATCTATAATATTCTTGCAAAGTTAACGCAATATCAAGCCGTAGGAGGTAGAAGTATTGTTCAAATGGATCCCAGGCTCCGCTGGAATAACTGAAAATGAGAAGGCGGACCTATGGCGAGAGAGGCAGCCTTGAATTGTATTCCTCCCGGAGGGGTCCCCTTCAGTGACCTCTGCTGTCACTTTAGGCGGCTCATCTGGATGGCATGGAAGTGTGAATGGGGAGCCTGCACAGGAAACAAGCTCCTTGCAATAAAAAAAGGTGTAAAGAAATGGGAATCCTCTTCTAGACCCTCTCGAAAAGAAGAAACCCTCCTAACCCGGCTTCGAATTGGCCACTCCCGACTCACCCATGGATTCCTCCTTGAAAGAACTCACCCTAAACCTATATGTCCGCTCTGTAAAACTACCATCCTAATATCCCACATCCTAACAGATTGTCCTTTATACACCTCTAAAAGAACTCTCCATCAAATTCCCCAAGACCTCCAATCCATACTCAACAACAACTCAACTTCAATAAACAAAATTTTTAACTTCTTAACAGACATCCAACTAATTGATAAAATCTAATGTCTCATCCCCTCAACTCTTGCTTCCTTTGCTGGTTCCCCATGTTGGCGGTGTGGTGCGGCTGACTTCTGGCGACGCCCGTCCGGGGCCTCGGGTACTGGTCGGTCTTGGGCTGGTTTGATGAGGGCCTCCCCGGACTCTGAGGTCAAGGAACCTCCAGTGAACTGAGAGGAGGTGTCGATGGTGACTAGACACCGACCCCTCCTTGATAAAGCCCTGCGCGTAATATTAAGACCAAAAGCATCAGTTGCAAGAGATCCATTCTTTCCAGGCCTGGGGCTGCCACTGCGCCGGGGTCTGCGGGGGCCTCGCTCTAGGGGGGAGAGGGCTGCGCGTCAACTTGCAAAGACTCAAGGCTTAATGACCAATAAGGTTGCAGCCTTTAATTTATATGTTAAAAAAATTCATTTTAAAATCAGACGTCGGGAAATAGAGTCAACATGGCCAAACAATCCAAATTAATTTACTGAACCATTACGACAACCCTTGAAATAGGGCCCAAACAAAATGATATAGTTGAAACGGTCTGAATATAATAAATTTACCTCATGTGATATGTCAAGAATCGGGTGATCATTTATCCCTCTTTCAAATATGTAAATATTTGAGCTTGGATAAAATAAACAAAACACTCAGACAATTGCATTGTGACATTATCTGTTCGGTAATAACCAGGCTCCTCGTAATAAATGGAAACTATTGACTGAAGTTGATAACATTTTCTTTACATCATGCATTCATAATGGCGTTGTTTATAACAATATTTCTAAATAATTAAAGTTAGGCTTACAAGTGTCTGCCAAACAAAATCACCGAGAAGAAACATCATAGAAGATGGGTAACGATCAAACTACACGTTCAACATGTCTGTTTTTAAATGTCATTTTGTTTTTGTGTTTAGCTTTTGTTTACTATGTATGTGGTTTATTGATTGTGTATTTGCTGTAGTCGTTGAATGTTCTCATTGATTAGAGAAATTTTATGTTTTTGCAATGTTATGTAACTAGGTGCAAGTACAGCCTAAAAAACTACAGTTGTATTTAAGTTCTGCTCCCCCTTTTTATTTTTATTATTGCCGCGTATTGGAAAAAATCCTAGTCACGTGAATTTTCATTTTTTGTCTAGTTTCTCATAATACAAAAATTTACGATCTAACAATCCAAGATATAGGGATACGAACGGGAGTTAACTATTTCAAATTGCTAGATACTTGGCAGTGTACTTTTTGAAAGTTTTTTTATCTCCGAAAAATCTGTTTTTTTAGTTGAATTCAACGGTTTTAATTTGGAACAACCTCTTGTAAAAAACTATTTATTAGGTAAGTGACTAGGGATTCACGAGTGAGCTGTGAGTGTGGCCCTTTCTAGGGGTGAGGGGGTGATGGCGTGAGGGCTAGAGGAGAGGCGAGGGTAGGGCGACGAGGCGACGTGGGTCTCTGCAGTCGGTAGATTCGATGGAGTGGGGATCCCAGTTCTGAATCAAGCTCAGTCTCCAATTCTCGTGAGAGCTGGTGACTGTGTCGCTGTGTTCGTTCTTTCTTTTCTCCGCTCAACTAGTCTTCCCAAAGTTGGTGTCGATCTTTTCCTGTGAGTTTTTTGAGAGCATAAGTGCCGAGTTCAAGGACTCCGGGTCTGAGAGTATCTTCGAGCTGTTGATAAATAATTTCTTTCGAGGGCATGATATCATTTTTAAAAGGTAAGTTACAACGTGCTTACCCCTGCGTTTTCTTTTCTAGGATAATCTCCACTTAATTCTCTAGCTGACTTAGAACATATTTACAGGTACAGCTTTGCAGTAAATATCATAGTAATGGAAATTACTCCCGTTGGTTCAAATATTCGGTTTATCATTAGATTGAATCGAACAACTTCCTAATCTTCCCCACATTTAATTCAAGCTCTTTTAAAAAATTTATCAATTACATAAAATTGTCAGATTATTACGATACAATCTGACTCGTGACATCTGAATTTTTTCATACTTGCTTGTTATTCAATTTCTAGTAACTTTAAAAAATTTTCTATTTAAAACAATAAAATAAAACAAACGACCCTCAAATAGTCCATTTTTTACGATAACAGCCGCCTCATTTCAGAAGAAAAAATAAAGTTGTAAAATGTGAGCAAATGATTATTTAATTTTTCAGATCTTGTATTTTTAAATAATAATTTCTCATATTTTATAATACATTATTATATTACCCAGCATAGTTTCATGTGTTACAAGCATGATTTCCGAGTGAAGTTATCATTCCACGTCTTATAACCAACTAAAAATTCATATGAAATAATTTATTTTTACTTCTATTTTAAGTTGGAAAGATGGGTCGTAGGATGCGAAAGGGAATTTCGGATAATCTAGGGATAAATGGGCAAGTGGTGGAATTAATTGCTCATTCCAGCGACGTGTAAGTGAAGGATCTTTCAAAAATTAGATAAATGCAACGAAATCAAAGAAAAACACAGGAGATAAAACCAACGTTCAACTTTTATCTCATGGTAATATTGACTTTTAAAAGAAAATGTGTTTGATGTGAATAGTATGCATTTTATATTGCCCTGTTCCAGTTCCATTTGATTAAAAAGTCACATAAACTCTATTTGTAACATTATTTAACGTTACATTAACAAATTATTCTATTGGAACATAGTTGGATTTAAGTGAGGTTAGTTTCATAGGATATTAAATGACTTTAATTTAAAGTATTTCCAATTTGAAAAATATTTGAAGACAGTCATACTTGTATGACTATTGTTGAGTGATGTAAAAGCAATACTATTAACGATATATAGATGCGAAAGCTCTAAAGTATGATAAAAATTACTTAAAAAAGTCTTTTTCATCTACATTAAACGGGTAACAAATTAACGGTTTTTTAAAGTTTACATCTTTAAAAAGCCAATAGGAGCAGTGATATTTACAATCATCTGGAAGGACGTGTGTATGGAATTGAAATATATACAATCCAAAAGCTAACGTCTTCAAGTATCTCTACCATTAGAAATAGTAAATCAACTTGCTAGATTCATACATTGCCTATCAAAAGTGTCATGACATGGAAGTTACATCATAAAGGGGAACTGTTATCTAGTAACGTTATCGCACAGCTTTTTGTTATTTGATTAGGAATTACTTCGAAATTTTTGAATTAATTTTTGAGATACATAAATTAAGTGATTGTGAATGTAACAGAATCAAAACTTTTAAAACCGTTATGATCTTACCGTCGTCAGGCTAGGCGATTTTTTTATCTGATACTGCAGTATTTTATTATTTTAGTTTAGTTTACTTAGTTACTTAGTTTTATTAGTTAGATACTTAGTATTTAGTTGCTTAGTTTTTCAGGTAAAGAGACAGGTAGAGACATTATGTACGTGTAAAACTAGTACAATTTAACTTCACATTTTTATCATTATTCGGTAATCTCTTCGACGTTATATAACGACGATAAATACGTTGGCCAAGTTCAACGATCATTTATCGCAGAGGGATAGCATCGAATTGAGTCTCTTAATTTTCTTTGACTTTTTTCTTGTCTAGTGGATAAGGAAAGCCCTTTGAGCTATCATATATTAAATCCAAATTCGAAAGAACTCGAGATCTGTATAAAAGTAGTTGAAAAAGGAGGGAATGAAAGGATGGTCTACAAAAACAGTGTTCCATTGGCGAGCATCTGGTAATTTCACCACCAACAGGGCCTTATAATTTATTTATTAAATTTAGTTCAAATTGGATAATAATTTGTAATAACGAAGAAGTGATTTCTCCAAGTACCTCATTTTAATTTTTATGGTTTATAACATTCATTTCATTTCTATTACAATAAATCGTGCGATGAGTACATTTTCTACAAAAAGGATTTACGAAACAAAATATGTGTAGCATGCATTTGTACCGGAGGTGAATTTTCCTTCTAGGAGCAAAGCAAACTTGTTGAGAACATTGGTACTAGAATGAAATAGAGTGATTTTTATGTTAATTAAACATTGGGAAGACAAGAACGATTAGCATTGTTACATGACTTGAGTGTTGATATTATTGTTTATCTGATTCGTTCTAAAACTAAGGATAATCCTTTTCTTGCCAAGAGACAATCTTGGACTGACCAAGGTGAGCCAATGCCTTACTATATATATTTAAACACTAGTGTCATGAAAGACCAAGGGTCATCAGTCAAAATAGCATTCAGATAACGAAGAGACTTGTTGAAAATATTAATACTTTGTAGATTTTTTTGTAAAAGTCAATAGTAATGAAACTAGCCTTGAAATATGCACGAGTCGTCTCGTTATTTCGAAACTTTTAGAATTCAATTTGTTTAGAATTCAAGTCACAATATATTTTTAAAAAAATATTATTGTCAGTTTTGTTTTAAATTATTAAATCGTTAAATTCGATTTTTATCTCCACGCCTTTGGAGATATTTGAAGAAAGGACATCCATAGAGATAAATGGCTGGCGGTTATATATCATCGGTTTGTTGCAGGGCTGACTTGACCCGGATCCGTCGGGTTATCGAAGGCCCTCATTTGGAAAAGGCTTCCTAAGGTTTCACATCCCTGGCTCGCCCTTTAATACACATAAGAAAGTGTTTTTATTTTCTCTCTCAGATCGATTACCGCCCATAAAACTGATCAAAATAAACTTTCTGTGTGGTGTTTAGTGACCGTTACTATTCTAAAAAAATTTAGATTAAAAAAATGAATTTATGCAATGCTAGACAATTTTGGATTCAATCAAAGTATTTGTATTTTATTTATTTTTGTATTTTTTTTTAATTTCTGTATTGCCCTTGCCATCGATGAAGGTATTAATAATTGACCATCCTTCGAGTAGGAAATTCATGTGGAACGTTCTGAAATTGTGAGATTCCTCTTTAACAATAACTCACAAACATCACTTACACCATTTAAAACAAAACTTAACCACCCCTGAACAAATTAAAAATTAAAAGGACCGAAAGCGAAAAGACCGATTAGAACACTGAAAAAGACACCGACCTAATCCATTGAGCAAGCCAACCTCGTAACTAAAATTTTGTTTCACAGAATCAACACTGAACATAGCAAAATGCTGAAACGCATCTGAGCCAACAAAAATATCGAGGATGGGCAAACCAAGACGATAGAGAGGTAACTAACAATATGCTCTGAAAATTTTAAAATTTTCAGAAGTTTTCATTGTTTTAACTTTTTTTGATAGGTTTTTTTTATTACACATCTTACAAAGAGGAAAATGGCAATTAATTTAAATTGCTCCAAAATGCGAATTACAGTCTGAAAAGAGAGTAATCAACTCTCTTATTGTTAATGTTTGATTTTAACGAATTTTTATTTCATGTAAAGCAAATAATTTCTAAATTACACTGAAGAAGTTGTTTGCATAACTAATAAGATGGAAACCAGAGGGTGCCGCGATGACCAGTATTGATGAAATCGTGTACGATTATTAAATTAACTCACTGATTACAAGAGTGATCGCTGATTATGGGCTCTTGTGTGATAAAATAAAGAGAAAAAATATATATTAAACCTTAAATTGAGTCAATGCTAACGAAAACTAAACTCTTTAATTACTTGGGCTTATTTTCATGAATTAGACAACGATCAAACTCATTTTCTTTTTATTGAAGGTTGTCTAGTTCCTGACAACTGCCGAAAAAGGAGAGTAAAAAATATAAAATCTTTAATGCTTGAACTGTTTAAAAACATTGATTATATGCGCTTGGGTTTTCTTATTTAATTTTCTGAAAGATTCTGGTAATATTACATGTTTTATTGCACTGATATTGGAATTTTTACCCCTATGAGAAAATCCCATGTTTTTTAATGGAAAATGCTTGCTAGGCTGCAGCACCAGGCTGGAAACAGTTGGTCGAGACGGCTTGTTATCGAGCTACGACGTGCGTGACCTGCAAGCACCTCCTTTCTTCCTTGTCTGCTACATTACTTCGACAACTATTTTTATTTTTATGCGAGTCATTTTAACATTAGTTTTATCACTAAACGACTACGAGCGGAAGGGTTAGTAGTTTAGTACCGATTCAAATGTTTATTATAAACTATTATTAAAATGCAATATTAATTTTTGATCTATTAGGTTTCGTGGTCCGATTGACCGAATAAATTTTTTCCACTTAATTAATCTTTAATTAAGATTTTGGTCGAGTTAAAAAAATCTTTTTTAATTTGGGAATTCTGTTGGAATTATGGCTCTGACAATAATTTTCACATTAAAAGAATTATCGTCGTTTTTAAAAACATTTGAAAATTGAGCATAACCTTTTTTAAAATACTTTCAACATAGCTTGCGAGGAGGGCGTCGGTGGCCGCAACGGTTTAGTTAGGCTTGAAACGGCGCTCAACACTCACTGTAAAGTGAAGGTCTTAGGTTCGTGTCCAGCGGACCTGCGTTCGAACCCGACAGACAAATAAACTGTAAGAGACCCCCATCATATCCAATGGAATAAATACACTTTACGTTGCCTGAAAAGTTGTGTTTTCATACGAATAAAAATTTATATGAACTCTAAAAGCTTCAGTACACTGAAGAGCAAAAAGTGGCCCCTCTATAATTTTACTCGTTTATTAGATAAACCTACTTTCAGTACATTGACAAATTTCAGACTTTAAATAAGTGAAAACAAATGGAAAACAAAATTTGAAACAACCGTTGAAATTATTAATCGCTGTCGTATTTGTTTTGTTTTATAGTTCATTTCGGTCGCTTTGATTTGTCTTTTAGTCCTTTTATTGCTACACTCACTGCATGACTGTAGTTTTAAATTCCGAATAAAGAAGAAACCGGGATGCTCGATAATCAATTAACTGACAGATAACAACAGCTACTGCTGTATGTAAGGCTAAAACTTTCTTTTAGCGGCTGAGAACGGAGAAAATCATCCGGAAATATACTTGATACTCTACTTTTATTTTTTAAATTTCTGTTTTTGTAGTTTGATCATGTCCATTTGGCTTATTCGCACTGTCAAACACGTAAGGATGGCTTTGGTGCAATTAAAACTTTTTCAAGACATCATTCGAAGCATTATAAAACCTATACTGCGTCATTGCGGGATATTATTTACACAAGTGAATACATAAATTGATAAAATTGATAAATTGAAAAAAATAATAAAAGTAAATAACTTTTTACTGAATTTAATAAAATTTCTTGTTTCTGTGTTAAAAGAAATTGTCTCTTTATTAAAATGTTAACTGCTTTCGATACATGTATCCATATTTTGGATAAAGTGGATGATCCTTAATTTAGTAACAGCTGCCGTTAAAAGAATGGAATGACCTTACAAATAGAAATTGTAAAAGCAATAGCATTTAATTTTTTGTGCAAATAATTTGATTATATGATTAACATTTCATTCAGATAGTAGTATTACATTCCCTCATCCTGCCTATTTACTAGGGAAATCAGTGGAAACTGCTTTGCATTCACTGATAGGAAGGACTGAGAAATAATAATGAATATACACTAGGCTGCTTCTTCGATATATAAGGGGCGCTTGATAACGCTGAGACTTCCTGCGTTATATCAGCAGTAGTAATTATTGGGTTGTCCGGAAAATAATGCAGGATTTTGGTATTAAACAAAAAAAAAAAAAGAAACTAGTTACTTTAAAGCAATGTTCTTTAATCAAAATAATTTCCCATACTCTCAATACATTTCTCCCAACGTGTTGGTAACTTATTAATTCCGTCTGAGTAGAATTCAGAATTTTTAGAATTGATAAAGTCAATAAATGCATTTTCCAGTTCCGTTTGATTTTTGAATATTATGTGTTGTAAGTAGTGGTCCAGGTGTCTAAAAAAAGGTAGTCAGTAGGCGAGAGGTCCGGAGAGTAGGGTGGGTGAGGCAAAGTTTCATAGCCAAGCTCCAATAATTTTTGTGACGTTACACGTGACACATGTGGTCGAGCGTTGTCATGCAACAAAATGGGCCCTTTCCGATTGACCAAAGAGGGCTTCATTACTGCCAATTTCTGATGCATGGTATTAATTTGGTTACAGTATGATTCAGCATTGATGGTTTCGAAGCTGTAGTGTATTAAACCAAATGAAGCCCACCATACCGTAACCATTACCTTTTTTTTTCACTTTTCCAATCGCCTTGAGGTGGTCAGCGACGGTCGTTTTACTGACTTTGAGTTGCTCTGCAAGTTCTCGAACAGTTGTTTTGGGGTTTTCTTCCACCACTGATCGCAGAACATCATCATTAAGAGAGGAAGGCCTTCCACGACCTTCTTCATCTTCAAGGCTGAAATCTCCCTCCCGAAATTTTTTAAACCACCTTTGCACAGTGCACTCATTAACACAACCCTCGCCCCAGACTTGGTTAATGTTTCTAGCCGTTTGGGCTCCGCTTCGGCCGAGTTTAAACTCGTAAAAGAAAATCGTACGAAATTCTCGCTTTGACATTATAAGGATGTCTGAATTATTTCCAAGTAGCGGAATGCTACAGAGGTAAACAAACAATATCATTTGGAAGAGGATTAATAAGTGTTGACATTCATACAAATGAGTAATCCTGTAAACGTAAACAGAATATTTTATATAGATTTTTTTTAATGAAAACTTAAAATCCTGCATTATTTTCCGGACAACCCAATACAATGTCGACATCACCTTACTAGATGGGTGAAGACCTACTTGGATGGTCAATATGTGCTTAGGTGATAGCACTCTTAGAATTAACGTCTAGGTAGGCCGTTTATCACCTATTTTATGGTTAATTATAGTAAACAGCTTAATAGAACTTCTGAACAGTACAGGGTTCTACACTCAATTATTTTCATATGATGGTACCATAATGCTCACAGGTAGAAATACCCTAACTCTTTCACTACTGAAAACGACATGTTAACCTCAAGACTGGTGGAGGAGAACAAGGTAATCCTTATTTGGATAACAGCACATAAAGGACACCATGGTAATGAAAAGGCGGATAGCTTGGCCAAAGAAGTTCTAGTATTGCGTTTGTCGGGCTACAACGGGTATTACCTTACTCTATGAGCACAGCGAAAGATGTACTAATAACTGGGGAATGAAACAATTCCTTAAGGAGTAGAATTTATCCCCCGGGCACAGGCAATCGAAAGAGTTTGTTAAGGTGATCAAATCATCAGAATCGAAATGGCTATTCTCTATTTCAAGGAAGCGAATTAGGAGGCTGATAGGTATTCTGACAGGCCACTGCCCACTGAGAAGACACTTCTCCGTAATGGGTATTCTACCAAATCTCTTTTGCCGTTTTTGCGAAATAAAAGAATAAATGGCAAGGCACTACCTTGCTGTATGTGATAGGTTTGCTAGGTCCAGATGTGAAACCTTTGAAGGGGCGGACATCACAAATCACTCCCCGAGATAAGATGGTCCAAAATGTTGGGGTTTGTGAACAAGTCCAAAAGGACAACGAATCGTAAAGCGTGATCCAATGGATTCAGGAATTGGAGGATATGGCGAACCTATTCATGTGGGATGATATTCAGAAAGTTATCTATGCCAGAAGGTTACTGAAAGGTTCAGCAAATTGTACATAAAATATACCAACGACGCACAGACCTGGAAAAACTTTAAAACGAATTTGAACCTAATTGGACTCGAAAAAGGTTCACGAAATGTTAGCTTCTAGACGCCCTAGACACGACGAATCTCTAAATCAATATTTATATAAAATGTTGGACATTGCGAAGCAGGGAAACGTCGAATTGAAATGTGTTTTCGATTATATTATCGAAAACCTAGACGATAGCCCTATGCAAAAAACTATCCTATGGGGTGCCACGACGATTCAGGAATTCAAACAAAAGCTGAGTATGTTTGAAAATTTAAGAAAGGCAACGGCAAAGTACATACAAAGAGGACGATCTGGTCGAGACGACGATCGGTCAAAATCACATCTCCCAATGACAAAAATTTGCTACAATTGTGGAGCAAAGAATCACGAATCTCGGGCCTGCCCAGACAAAGAAAAAGGCCCAAAATGTTTTAAATGTAACAATTTCGGGCACAAAGGAAAAGACTGTGAAACACTATCAGGAAATCCTATGACGTTAACAGTTTCTTCAACTAATGATACAGTTTACGGAAATACCAACATGACAGTTCGCGTAGCATTAGGAAACGACTCGGTCATGGCTTTACTAGGCACTGGATCAGACTTAAATCTGTTTAAGTCGTCTAGTGCGTATAATACCATGTTCGACAAATGCCACAACTCTACAAGGATTTGGAAATGAAAAGATAAAGACCCTTGGTACAACTATTATCACAATTCGCATCGAGAATGATCAGTATGATGTTATTTTTCATATAGTCGATGACCTCATGATGAACTACACAATGCTTTTAGGAAAACCATTTATTTCCAATGTTGCCTTCCACGTAAAAGGGGGACAGATCGTGGATATCGAGAAAAACAAAGAGGATGATGAAGCCCAAATCTATTTCATAAATCAAGACGTAGATTTAGCTGACAGTCTTCCGAAATTCAGTAACATGGCTCACAGATCGAAAGAACAATACCGTGAGATGCCAACAAAAACTGTAGATGTCAAGCTAAGATTCGTGGTGCCGACAGATGATATCCCGGTTAGTCATAGACCACGACGATTGGCTCCGGTAAAGAGAAAAAAACTGTGGAAAAGCAAGTCAAGGAGTGGCTAGAAGGTGAAATTATACAACACTCGACATCCGAATATTCAAGTCCAGTATCATTGGTAAAAAAGAAAAATGAGGAAGTACGTTTGTGTGTAGATTACATGAGAGAAAATGATTATGATGGTAGGAAAGATAGAGATAGACAGAGGAAAGAATATGATTCCGATATAGATCGTAGAAGGAATAGAGATATAAGCAGAACAGGCAAAAGTGATTCTGATGGTTCTCCCAGCAGAAAAGTAAGAAGAAGAATCGACACTAGAAGAAGAAATGATAGTGATTCTGATTAATCAGTCGGCAGAAAAAGAAAGAAATCGTGTGAAAGGAATTGTTATAAGTACCAAAGACGAACGAGAAAGGATAATGATTCTGATACTTCTGTGGAAAGGCACAAAAAGAATACGAACAGGAGCAAAACTTTGAAAACACGAAACGAATCTACTAGAAAAAATGAACAAAGATAAAAGGGCCATGATTCTAAAAACAAGACTTTAATCTTAAGGAGGGACTCAAAGAACTTAAGGATAAAGAAAAATCAGAAGGACCCTTTGTACCATGACACTTCAAGCAATGATGAATTCGAGGCGAATGGATCCCAGGATGGCTGAATTGTAGGAAGAGAATATCAGACTGGCTGCCTTGCCGGTATGGCTGAAGGGAGCGCTAGGGAGGAGAGAGAACAGGTGTTTTTTGACTGTTGTTTTTAAAAGTGAGTTTTACGGTCCGGTATGACTTTATAATAAAGTTCTTTTCATTAAATTTGGCAAGTAGTGCATACTATTTAGTTACTCCCCCCCACACAAACACATATATATAAATTATGGATAATAAGTTGAGATCTTACTTTTTAAAAAATGTTTATTTAAAAAGTCGCAGCTTTATCGATATGCTCTCGAGAAAGCGTACACAGAATCTGCCCTTGTTTACCCTCCGTCCCTCTTTAAGTTACCTCGGGTTAAGGGGGAGAAAAATGCAGTTGTGCTTAGTCGGCATTCGTCGTCATTCGATAAGCCGAGTGCATTTTTCTGTACAAATAATGTTTTAACAAATTTTTAATACTACGATATATATAATTTATATATAACTTATATATATAGTCTTTAGGTAGAATAAGTAAATATCCTCGTTGAATGATTTAATGTTATATATAAATAAATAAATAAATATATATATATATATATATATATATAT